>JAZGTI010006994.1:0-22399 GCA_036877585.1 Botia kubotai | reverse complement strand
ATATTGTGCTGCTTCATCATTTAGGTTTTTAAGGTTTAACATTGTCTCTGTGTTTTCTTACAGGCATTGCAGCAGCCACCATGTTTATGCCAGAGAAACAGATAGAAGTGTCTGAGACACAGCTGAGAGTGGCGTTTGACGGGGATGCTGTCCTCTTCTCTGATGAGTCTGAGAGGATTTTTAAAGCCCATGGTCTGGACAAGTTCTTTGAACATGAGAGGGAGAATGAAAACACTCTGTTAGATCATGTACGCACTTTTATTGTTATCCATCTGTGCTGTATATGAACCAATAGCTGAAATAGGCTCTAGTACACATTCAAACTGCATGTTTAAAGCAGACATTGTGTATGTTTACATACTTTTTCCCTCATTTAACTTTAACCTAATTTAACTTTCATTTATATGTAGGGACAACTGTAATTAATAAACCATGTGTGTAAAAGTGTAAAATGCTGTGATGCTCTTAGTGTTTACTGACACAGCAACTTTGGCTCAACCAATGGCAATGAGTTTGAACCCGTTCGACCAATAGAAGATGGGGGTAGTGAACAACTTTAATTGTCATTATTTTCTAGTTTTTATTTGTTCATGCTAGTGCTGAAAAACATTTAAATTAGCAGAGATAAATTACCCCCAAGAATAGAACTGACAATCCTTGTTCTACAGGTTAGATGACCTAAGGATATCTGCAATAGATTAACTATATAATATATAAAATGTCCCCACTTCATAGGGCCCACTGAAGGGTTTTCTGGAGGTGCTTGGAAAACTTCAGAAGAAATTCTATGCTAAAGGTCACCGCCTAGACTGTCCCATCCGCACCTATCTTGTGACGGCCCGCAGTGCAGCCAGCTCAGGCATCCGTGCCTTAAAGACTCTACGTGCCTGGGGACTAGAGACAGATGAGGCCCTTTTCCTGGCCGGGGCACCCAAAGGCCCCATGCTAGAAAAAATCCGCCCCCACATCTACTTTGATGACCAGATGTTCCATGTGGAAGGTGCCGTAGAGATGGGTACCTTTGCCGCCCATGTGCCCTATGGGATTGCACAGAAATACCCTCATAAAAAAACCTCCAATACAGGAAAATAATGATAGCAGAAAATCAAGATACAGACATGCTTACTGTGGACTTAAGTCGATTGTGCACACATTGGATTGTGGACAGATCTATCAATACTCTCTTGGCCTTATTTCCTGTGGCTAATGCAATGCTACGCAACTTCATATGCAAATGAACATTTTAAAGCACTGTTCTTTTGGAAAGCTTAAAGCGACATTAATTATTCTATATATATTACCGTAATAAAATTGGTCAATGTTCTTCTGCTGAGGTGCTTTACTGTAATGCTGTGTCATTTTTCATTTAAGCATCTTTTGGGTGTAGATCCTCTTCAATAGTGGAAATACATACAGTATGACCTCATTGTTCAATCTGAATGTGTTCTGCTATTCTCGTAAGCCATCATAGGTTTCTTTTAGTCGGTTATGAATATGTAAAATGGCAAAGTAAAAGATACTCTGAAATTGTGTATCATCTGTTTACACAGTGTGACCTTTAACCACATTGTATAATTCAGCAATAGACTGTGATTGTGTTCTCATTTATTACTGTATATGGTGTTATAGTATTTGTTTATGTAACCTATATGTGATGTAATGCAGTATATGCAATATGATGGATGGAATGGTAGTCTGTATATGTTTTGCAACATTGCAAAAAAGCCATAATATTTTACATAGAAAGCAAATCTAAGATATATAAAGCCATTTGTAGTAAATATTCTATTTTCATTTGTATAAAGTTAAGTATATATATATATATAAATATATATATAGACACAGAAAATAATTGTAATGCAGTAATAACTGTGTCCTGTTTAAAGTGGACTAGCCATCTGGGGCTTAGCAATCTTCTAACCTGTGTCCAAGGACCCTAATGAGCCACTCATTCAAGACAGAAAAATATATATTATTATGTTATAGATGTCCCTTATAAATGTTGTTTACGAATAATCCTTGTTTTAATATTTAGCAGAAACAACAAGTCTATTATAATTTTTCCAGAACTGGCCATAGAAATACACTATTTTTATGTTAGTTAAGACATCATGTTTTGCTCATGATATTATTGTTTTCATGACTTTTTTGTGCCTTGCTTTCCTGTAACACTGTTCCCTCATGTAATGTTTTGTAGCATTCATCCTATAAACCAGAAGTCTCCAACGAGGGCCACAGACCTCCAGAGTTTAGCTTCAACCTTCATTAACCACACCTGAACCAGCTAATCAGGGTCGTTGGGACTGCTAGGACCCAGGCAGGTAGTTGTGTTGGAGTAGCTTGAAGCTAAATTCTCAGATCTGTGGACCTCCACAAACAAGGATCGGAGACCACTGCTTTATTGGAACAAATTGTGTTGACATCATTGTTCAGCCTGTCTTTTCAGTCCCAGTCATTTCTCATTGTTTAATCTGCTTCCTTCTTCATAAGTATGTTAATTGAGAAACTGTCAATGTGCAGCTGTTCTCTGGAGAATATGAAGCTCTGTAGCTAGAGGGAGTGGCTTAGTATTGGAAAAGCTTACATAATGAAAATTGAGTATTTTTCTGACATTGTGAAACCTGTCATAAAGAGACCCACTTTTTTCAGAATTCACTTTGTAGTTTATCATTTGTAGTGATAAAAACACTCTAAATGTTTATCTGGAACTTAATTTGGAAAATTTTGGGAAAAAAATATGTCTCAAGGAATGCACATTTTTATGAAAACAAAGAACTTTTGTGCCAATGTGCACAACGGCACAACCTCAGCATCATTTCCCCACAAATGCTTTTTAATTAAAAGGTTTAATTACATAACTGTATTCAGCTGTTTCTTCTTCAGTGTAAAGACTGTACTGTTTTTTTTTTGTTTTGGTACATTGTTTGAATCTACATTTATACCTTTGATTCAGGGTATTTCTGGCATGCAACACCTCAGTACAACATCAGGTGGCAGCAGTTTCTTATGTTATCCTGAAAGATTGACGAGGACTTGGAGAACAGAAACTATTAATTGTATAATAATCTAAAAAAGCAATGATGTATAACAAGTAACTTTAAGGCGTTGCTATATGTTTATTATTTTCTGTTTTGGCCTGTGTATTGTCACAGATTTGGCGAAAGGGATTTAAATGTGTCGGACTTACATCCTGTTTGTTGTTTTAAACAGTACACATTGGACGTCAGATTTTTCATACAGAGAATTCAGCTTGGTGCTTATATGCACTTAATAATCACAAAAAACATCTCATTCGACTCTTCCAGGCTTTAAAAACTAGAAAGAGATTAAATGAATGCTCTCTCTGTTGATTCTTCCTGCCGGCTGTGCCAATTACCTAGTGGTCTTGCCAAACTGCGGCTGCAATTCCATCAAGCAACTGCGCCTCTGAGGTGCCATTGTCGTAATGAGGCCATCGTTGTCCACCCTGTGTGCAGTGAATGATCAAAGAATGTTTCCTTTTTATTAGGCTACTGTGGAGAAATGTTGGGGAGGGACCAGTGCCATCTGCAGTCACAGTATTAATTCACTTTATTCAATTCCTCCTTATGTAAACAAATTAAAATCCTCTGCTAAAGTGACTTTTAATAAAATAGACCTTTTGAAAACATAGTTTAGAAACTGATTGGATAAGAAAAACGTATAATTAGGATGTTTTTTAAAGCGCCTTCCTTTCAGAAATGAAGCTGGAATTAAACGAAAGATTTGAAAGAAAATGTAGAACTGCTCTTGTATTAAATTCACCCAGTATTGTGAGAACACTTAGAATTGATTATGTGAGATTAAACTCAAACTGAAATTGAATTTGGCCGGTGAATCAGTAGTGGTGCTGAAACACATTTTGCTCAGGGAATATCATGTTTTTATGCAGTCAGAAAATAAATGCAGAACATTTTTATTTCCTTCCTGATGTTCTGCAGTCAGTATATTGTGTGCTGGCCTGATAAGGGCTTACAGGGGGAAGCAGAAGAGTCTAGGCAAATTTGTGGTTTATGATATGCCTTATTTTGAGGCACACAGAGTATGGCATTTTATGTTGCAGTTGACCTCAGGTCAGCACAGGCTATTTTATTTTAAACGAGCAAAACCAAACAAACTGTAGTTAGTTTTGACAGTTACATTAGCAAGTGTTGGCTAATTAAGGCAAAAGTAAACTGCACAGTGCAAAAACAAAAGCATTTTTTGGTTATAACAATATATTGAATGTTCTGTATATGTTTGTCAGAGGCAGTTTTGTTGCATTACTATTTATAGCACTATATACAGCCTAACAGGTGGACCGAGTGATTCAAACAGGGTTGGATGGAAGATCACGACTGATTTATTATGAGCCAGCAAACTGCAGCCACATCTAAACCTGGAGCAGACAGATGGAAAGAACATTGGCATGATCTCCTATCATCTTCCTGCCACAACAAAAGTCATCCTCCTCCCCTAGCATGACCTCAGTTCAGTTAATCAAGTAGTCCCACTGCTGATGTTGGTATGTGTATTCAGATCACTGTTTTAGCAAATACAATCACATAAGTACCCTCTATGCTGCACCAAGTGCTAATGTGTATCCTGTCTGAAATCGATCCCCCCATATCCCCGCAATTGTAGTCGATGAATTAGCCTTTGTGGCAATGAGGTAATAGTGAGGTAATTGCCAGACTTTAAACTAATAGCAATAATTAGTCTCTATAAGCAGCTGCAGGAATTCATTAGGGAAAATGTGCAGGATTGGTTGGAGTATAGCACCAGAAGTTAATTATTATTAATCTAATATAACATATGAACCAAATGTTTAGCTTCTAAAATAAATTTGGTCTAAATTTTGGTATAAAATTACATAGAAACCTTTAGTGGAATTGACCTTTTAAAAGGAATTTATTAAGGTAATTTCTGTGACAGTGTTGAAGACAATTAACATGAATCTGACAAATGCCAACTATAGTAAAGCCACATGGGAACGATTCTGTAATGATATTGATAAAAATAGTATGCTTCCACCAAGAAATGTAGTAAGACTGGAGTAGCGTGCTGTTGCTATAAGCTCATTTCATGTTTGCGCCTTAATAAAAAGCAACACTCATGTATGAACTCTGCAGATTATTTAGCAGGTGAATTAAATAAATCTAGCTGGTGAATTGTTGTAATAAAATATTGTGAGAAAAGATGAATGGTATATCACAAATTGTATTGTCACAGACCTAGCATATGGTGAGACTGGCATGTGGTGTCATGTAGTCTGAGTGGGGATAATGACCTTATCATGAACTTCTCACAACAGAGCCTCTTTCTGTTATAACAAATTACAAAATCAAAATGTTGAATATAAGAAAATGCTCACCTGAACTAAACCCTGACTCCAGTTTAATAATGCAAGGTAGGCCATAGCACTTTAATTAAAGATTTTTCTTAAAGCTTAATGGTGGGAACTATGTATACAGTATATATATATATATATATATATATATATATTGTGAGGGATGAAAGTACAGTGTGTTCTGTGGATTGTATTGTTGCTTAACAACTGAACTGAATGATTGAATTTTTTTGGCATGTCTTACTAAAGGTCATGTTGTCATAAAGATTTAATAAGACCTAATTAAATCTTTAAAAGATTTAATTTTACTGGCATCGAATTTGTAGAGATGGGATATAAAAAAAACTTTGGTTGAGGAAATAATGAGAGATTTTTTGACTAATCTGTTTATTTAATGGACCTTCTTAAACCCCCAGTAGTTTATACCCTAAATTTGTGAGCGACAATGCACCACTCACCACTCAGTACAAGAATTAAGTAAAACTGTTTTCTCTCTTACCTTTTGCTACCACAGACATCTCTTTATTAGACCACTGATGACTGCACTCTTAGATGTCAGTAAAGACAGCCCAATTTCGGAGTAAATGGGTCCTGACAGAATCCATCAAGCTTGGTTAAAATGCCTCTGAACACTCTGAGCCATCAGTTCTGGATGACAGGCCCATACAGATGACACTGTGGTGGAAAAAGCAGAGTTTGGGTAGGCAGCTCCTCTCTTGTAGCGACAGCTCTACTGAAATGTCTCTTTAAGCAAGCATGCAGATCTAATCAATAAGCTCATGTACTGAAAGGCATTGATTTCCGTTCTGATTAAAAGGAACAGTTAGACGCATTCTTTTACCTGTATCTAAAAAAAGGACTGCAATTTTTCTGCCGATGTCAGTGTGCCATGGAATCAAGTCTCATGGCAGCAGAGAAGGATGAGTGTAATTATTTATCTATGATATCTTGGTTATGTGCTTACATTATGCTGTTTGAACATTTTATATTGTCATTTTTTTAGCATTTATTATAATTTAAAGAAGTTAATTCATTTTTTGAGCTTCTTGCTAATACTGAACCTGCTTTTAGTGGTCGGGAAGAGGTATCCATGGCAACAGGGTGAAGCTGTCCCTCGGTGTGGGCAATCCATGGTCAGTCTTTACAGTATTTATTAAATTAGAAACAGCTTACTGCTGTCTCCATAGTAACCAAAGCCCAAGTAGCACTATTAGAGCAATCATCCATGATTTGGATTGGGTTCCATTAAGAAATAAAGGTCTTTATAATAACCAACACCTTTCTAAATCACCTTTCACTGTAGTAAGAGAACTCTCTGGAAAATAATTAGTTAAACTCATGCAGAGTCTGCTTTTGTGAGGAGAATCTGCATTAATACTTTGTTAAAGTTGCATGTTAACGCAATAAAAAAACAAACTACCAATGAACAATAATTTACATCATGTATTGATTTTCAAAGCAAATTTCTGCATATACTAATAGCTTCATTTTTTTACATTAAAGGTTGTATTAATTTAAAATTATTGAATGCATTATGAACTAAGAATAAACATTAGTATATTTGTAAATTAATATTAATCTAGGTAAAAAGAATTCTGTAAAATTTGATTGTAAGTTGATGGTACTTGGTACATGTTATTGTGTGGAACTTTAAGTTGTTACTCAATTGGAAATGTAGGCTTTAATCAGACACACATTTTAATGACACCTCAATTTAACCTTGTGGACAGGCTGTGGGTGGACGGCAATGGTGGGTGGCCTGCTTTGGGTTTATAGGCCCTGAAAGTGCATCAGCAATATGCTGCAGTCATTTCCATTCAATGTAAATAAAAATGCTGTGTAGACCTTTCATTTCGAAAGTTGTCCAAATGACCCTAATTACTGAGATCTCTATTGTGGCAAAAACATCGAACGCATTACAATTTTCATTGTTTTTGTAAAGCTCTCCCCATCCATTCATCATCATTGCTCATCACCCATCAGCAACATCTCCAGATGTTTTGTCCAGTTGCTGGTTGAGCAAAGATTCCAGGACTTTGCATTCATATGAAATTTAAGTTCAAGTAACTCCTTAATTTAAGTAACTCTGGAAGAGTGAGGTCAATGGACGAGTGAGGTCAATGGAAACTCTGACCTCACTCGTTAAATAAAGAGCTCACCAATGAAATTAGTACAGTCATAATTTCATCATTCTTTAAACCTGCATCACTTTTATACTTCAGTGGAACAGATAAAGTACAATGTTGCTCTGACAAGCTTAGTGACTTTTCACTTTTGTCACTTTCGCAAGTGAATGGTGACTGAGCTGTCAGTCCTAAACATTCTGCAGAAGAAAGACAGTCATGTTTTTGTTTGAAACAACAGGTGGATGAATAACAGAATTGTCATTGTTTATAGAAACAAACATTTTGCAAGATTCATATATCTTTAATATCATAAAGCGACATGTCATGTTAGAGCTGAAGACATTGATGCTTGACATAATGTGATGATTCAGACCCAGGAGAGAGATCTAAACAGAGCTAAACAAATAAAAACCAACTGGTCTCACTAGCCTCATGAAAAGTGACTTGATAGATTTAAACTGTGCCTGTGTGCCTGTCCTCCAACAGTTATATTGATGGTTTAATTTTAGTAGCTTTTTATTAGCACCAAAATGTGCTGTAAAGGTCACTTGTTCATCTCCTAGTGACATTTTAACTGTTGAGTCACACTTCGCTGCATGTGTCAGATATTTGTTCCCGGAAATCAGGGTTATTTGATGTCTCTGTCAGTTTGATCCCAAACAACAGGCATCTCCCTCCAGCACTGTTGATTTATCTCCACTCCCTGTCAAGCTGCGCCGCCAGCCTCAAACGTCTGAGTTCGTCCACCTCTCTGTGACTTTAAACAGATAATAATGTCATAACAGGAACCCTGGATGCAGGAACACAACATGCATCCTCTGAGGTCACTCATATAATGCATGTTAAACTAGTCAATTTAAAATTTTACTCACTGGCTCACACAGAGGTTGATATAAGTATAAGTTTTAGTTGATCTCTATTCAGTTTCCTATTGGATGCTTAATGACTTTAAAAAAAACTAACAGCAGCCTGATGAGCAGTATTCTTTTTTCTGTTGACATATTCTTATTGAAACAGGAAGTATGGGTCAGGCAGATCAAGGGACTTGTTACAGGCATAATCCATGATTTGCTTCTTGCTGTTGCAGGTAAGAGGTTGATGGTCGATTTTAAATGCTCAAAGAAATATATCTGCTCAAAGTTAATTATTAGAACTACACTAGAATATAAATTCATATAAATCTCAAAGCTAATAAACATTAACTAAAAGTTCCAAAGGTCAATTTACCTTTTAGAGGGTCTTTATTGTGTATCTGTCCACCTGTGTCTTTGTCTCCCTGATTCAGATTGTTTTTATTTAGATTGATCATTCAGGCTGAAGTATATTTTCTCTTATCTCACTTGGCAAAGCATTGTTATATCCTTGTCTTAGACTCTCATAGTAAGAATCTATCAGACAGCAAAAGATTTTTGCCCAGATTCGAATTTGTCTGAGTCAGTCTATATGGGGGTGAACCTGTCTGCTGCTCACCATGGCAACCTACTTGTGCACTGGGTTGTTTCCAGATCATATGGTGTGCGGTTCATGAAGAATCTGTTTGGATGGCCCTTCTAGAAAGTACTGAGTAACAGTTAATAATATAATAAAAATAATACTATATCTTCATATGAGTGGTCACTATTACATTTAAAATGTTTTACATCAGGTACCTCTATCCCTAAGGTCTACACCTCCAGCATGCCTTGGTTTGCAGCTATTCTCGGAAGGGAATTTCAAGAATATAGGTAAACATAAAAATTTGGCCAAAAATGTTTATGTGATACAATGTATATTTCCAAACAGATCATTTTGCATTATTATTTCTCTCAGAGAAATTTCAGGCAGAGACCAAAAAATATGTATATATTTGTACTACAAATATACTTACAAACTTACAAACAGTTTCCAAGAAAAGCAAGAAGTACTGTTGGAGATGATTGCTTTTGGCTGTTTAATCAATAATTGGCATTATTTTGGAGCTGAAAGCCTATCAACAATACTGCACTTAAAAGAAATTCAAACCCCAATTCACTCTCCTACTTTCTATCTACATTTCTATGAGATGTTCACTGCATGAATGCCTCTGCAAATACTCTTTCACTCCAGGGACCAAGTGTCTGCTCTCATCTGTTTACAGTCCTGATTCTATATTTAGTCCATACCAATAACCAAATCCAGAGTGCCTGATGAGCTGTATCTTCAGCCCAATGAGTAGCCCTGGGAGACAAGGCCTTCCAATTGGAGCAATGTCATCACTATTCACTGTTTCTTAATCAAGACTGCCCATAATATGGGGAAAAGAATGGTTAAGATCTCACATGCATAAATTAAACCATTCCAACTTTGTTGCCATGGAAGCTCAATCCTTTTGGCGAAGCTTTTCATTCTTCAATCTCCATTTAATTAAGACTTCTAAGCTGCCAAAAGCTGTTGAGCATACGACTTTGTGCACATCAGCTCTGTCGTGTTTGTTTTGACTTAAAGTCTAAAGTCTCTTGCTATCTGGCAAGATGACTTCTGGAGCTCTTCAGATCCACTGCTGCAAGCAAATCTTGCAAGTTCTGAGGTTTGCGAGGTGCATGGGTTTCTAATGTTGTGTTGTTGCATGTTTTTTCATGTGTTAGAGGAGGATGTGACTGAAATTTACAAATGAGCCTGATGTACAGTATTCATTGTACCTAGAAACTCAATTATATTTTTATTGACCGTGAATTTAGATTTTGAATTTACATCGTACATACATTTGAATAAATACCCTCTGGATTTCATTTCTCCTAATAAATATGTGAGAAACCTTCTGAGAAAAGCATCTTAAACAGTTTCAAGGTGGTTATCTGTTCTTAGCTACACCAGTGTGTAGCTGGATTGGGTGGTCAGACTCGTTCAGTCTCTTGTCCAGACCAGCTGAGCACCCAAATACTCCAAACCCCCCTAGATCATTAAAAATGACCAGCCTAACACACTTTAAGCACCTTAGATTGGTTTAAGAGGGTTTTTTCAACAGGTAATGTATCACCATCAGTTGAGAGTTGGGGCGTTTTCAAACCTCTGGGTGCTGGTAATATGTTAATGGTTTGAGTCTTAATATGTTAATGGCTTGAGTCTTTATTGAGTTTTGTTTTGAAAAATACTCACTCGAGACCTATGGCAAAGATTAGCCACAGAACAATAATCTGTCAAATCTAATTCAATACATATGCAAATTCATTCTCATTAATGCAAGGAGAGCAGAACCATTTGACCTTGCTGCATAAAAATAAGGCTCAGAATCCTCTAGCATGATGCTAATTCAGACTGGGGTGTCCTGGTTTTTGTCCTGGTAATTAAGACAGTCACAAAGAGGCTAATTAGGGCAATCCACATTAATTAAAATCGCTCCCATGTGAAGCTGGTTTTAAATTGGACTTAAATCGAAAGGCTGGTGCAAATGTGGTAGATGTTTACATAGTGCCTATGCTATGCTCTTATAAGGCTCTTAAATAGATGGTATTGGAACATACTGCACTAAAGGGAGTAGAAGCCCATAAGCTTTGGTTTAATTTGGAATCCACTTGCGTTCCAAGTTTAATTATTTAGGGGAGAGTCTGATAGCTTTGTGAAAAGAGCAAAGTCCAAGTATTTGAACGTAAAAGAGTACAGAGATAAAAATCTTTTGAAAGTCATTGTGAAATTGCCAAAAGCAACATTCATAACGAAAGTCTTGCATGAGAAAATTGTCCAAGGTTTAGACTTGACAGTGCAGAACCAAATAAAAAGAGACCCTCTCCTTAACAAGCAACATGAACTGATGACATTCACTAATGAAACATGATGGTGAGAAAAGTGGGGAAAAATACTTGTACAGTAGATTTAACAGGTGAGAATTCTCAAGTAAATGGCAACAAACCGAGTGATGTCTTTGTTAAACTGAAAGAGACACTAAGAAGATCAGTCAGGTTCCAGTTAATAAGCGATGTCAAAAGTACATTGATATCATCCACTTCTCGATTATCTTATTATGGTCATTCCACAAAATAACTTCCAAGCTGAAAAACAGTACAATGATGCTAAAATATGTTTTAGCTTTGGAACTGTGTATTGCAGAGTCCCAAAATAATTGTTGTGTTCATAAAGCATTTTGGAGATTTTTTAGCTTTACGATGCCATGACATTTTGAGTGTCATAACATTTCATTATTTTACAGTGTGGGAGGATTACCTAATTAATACCTATCCAAAATAACTTTATGAAACTGAGAAGAACTTTACTCCATTTTTAACAGTGAACAAAGTCTGCATTACATTTTATGGATAATTGCTAGGATGTGTTGCACTGGCTCAACAGCTGAGAGACATGCTTAAACAGATATGAACTTCATTTTTGCTCAGTAAACTTTCAAAGACTTATCACCACTGAAGCACACATTCTGATGTCTACAGAAGATACAAATATTGATTTGAACGCAGGGGCTGTCTGCAGCGTTACTGTTGAGTCACAAGACGCATGCAAAGACGATTCTTTTCTGAATTTCTCTAGAGGTGAAGCATTAACTGACAGGTACAGTCTTACTTTAAAATGATTTACTTTTACTGTCATTCATACAGAAACTAGTCAAAGACCGGTACAGGTGTCTGCTGCATAATGAGCCCTCATTTAACAAGAGTTCACACTTATGAGCATGCATAATTGTACCCTTAGGAAAACCTTAAGATAAGACTCCTTTTTCATAATATAATAATAGCTTGCTGTGCTTCGTGACATCCTGCCAGCAGCAGCAGCAAGAGGGCAGCTGCGTGCATGTCACGTTTCTTAGGCTCCTGGGATTTTTTCAGTCTCTGGTGGTTCTACAGTTGCTGGGAAAAGATAGAAATTTTCATCAACATTTAAAGGAATAGTTCACTGAAAATCACTAAGAATTTTCGCTGCCATTGCTCTTCATAAATCTTGCTAGGCATAGTCGGCAAGATTTATTCTGTTTGATATATAATTTCTGTGACTTTACATTTGGCAGATGCTTTTATACAAAGCAACTTACAGTGCATTCAAGATATAAATTAATCAACTGTGTGCTCCCTGGGAATCAAACCCACAACCTTCTGCAGTGCTAATGCAATGCGTTACCAGTTGAGCTCTGAAGTCTAAACTGTGGTTGTACGTGACACGCAAGAACCAATAGTGTTTGATATCAATGGTCTCAAATTGCATCCTAAGATCTCTCAGTTTTACTCCAGTCGATGTAATGTCCCAAAGACTGTTGGGTAATCCACCTTAGTGTGGCCCTGTCAAATTCATCTGTTCCTTTAAATAATGTTGAAAAAGCTATAACAGTGGAAGCTTTGACCAGCTCTGAATTACAGATCTGTCTTCTAGTGCTTAGCAATTGTTTTGTCTTGACATTGACTTGAATCAATCAACATTAAGTGTAATATTGCTATGTAATATTGCTTAGTGTTCAAAAGTGAATTGAGATGTTTTTATGCTCTCTGTGGCCAATAGTTTACTTCACTGCAATAAACACATTGTGATTGACCCAAATGTTTATCATTGTTGCATATGAATCTGTATTTAGTGTACGCTGGGGATAGATTTTTAGGATAAGGAAATGTCACAGAATCTCTCCATGTTGTTTAATTTGACTAGTTTCTTTCAAGTCGGAGATGAATTTGTACCACAATACTGTCAAGTGTAATTGGACACATTGCTGTTGATGTTACTCTGGTGGCAAAACAGTTAAACTGATGACTTATTTTCCTTAATTTGTATGTGATTGTGTAACTGTGTGATCTTGGTGTGGGTGCCTGGGGGATTTGATGAGGGGTTTGTACAGTTTTAAATGGTGATTGTGTATTCTCTGTGAGGAAACAGAGGAAATTGACTACTCTAATCATTTTATTCACTAGAATCAACAGAAAATATCATAAGTGGCCATTTTTTTGGTCCTTTGAGAAACTCTTTGCCCATTTAAACAAAACATCTACCGTACGCTTGCATGATAATAGGTGAATAAACAATTTATGGGGACCATTCCGTATCAATGCATGTCACCCCTGAGAGCAGCAACACAAATTAAATCAGAGGAAACAGTTTAGGAACCATCAGAACAATAATTTGTCTTAATCAACCTTCGTGATTGTTTCCATTTCAGGTGATAAGTTTTGATTTTTTTTTATCTCTGCACTGTTGTTTATTTGCTATTTCTCACAGTTTTCATATCAGTTCACTCATTTGTAGAGTTATATAAACCAGGATGGCACAGATATTGATTTAAAAATTGTGAAAGCCAAGCTAAGCATATGCAATTGCTATGCAATGCTTGTGTGAGCTTTTCTGTGCCTTTGAAGAACAGGAATGATTCAATACCATCTTTCGGGGAAAATACATTGGATTGCACACTATTTACATTTTTTGCTCACTGACTTGCCCAAAATATAGCTTGTAAAAAAGAGGCCTTATGTAGCTAAATAAGCAGGAAACTTGTACGTTATACCTGATAAAAAGCTTTTCACAGTACCTCTGAGCCCCTGCACAGACGAGCATAGAATTTAAAGTCTGCTTGTATTCAGGTATCATCAATATTGCAGCAGTCCTCTTGCTGCTGGTGGGGCACCACCATCATTATTAATTTATCATTGTTTTCTTTTTTATTTTTCAGTCGTTCAGCTGCTGTTACACAAGACTGATGCCTGACTTTGGTACAGGAGTCTGGGCTGCATTGCAGATGCCCACAGCCAGGTGAGTCATGAGTCATGTTTCTCACTGTGAAAGATTGTATGACTGAGGGTTTTCCTGCCAATATTACAACACCTTTGTCCTATAAAGAAATATTTTACTCGTAAATAAAAATTGCTACCTATTAAATTGAATGGGTGACCACAGGTTTTCAAATTTCACAAATTACATGAACAATGCAACAGTTAGTCTAACATCTATGTCACCTGTAACCTATATTTACATGTTATGGTACTTATTGGTTAACTAATATTATTTTTTGTCCTTTTAGGAGCATGACAACCCTTGGTCACCATTCACTATAATTGTATGAAAATAGCATGTACATGCTGCCTACCATCTGTTGTAAGAAAGAAAGAAAGTTATACAGGTTTTTAAATAATTTAGGATGAATTGTACCTTTAAGGAAATCTACATAGTCAGACCACAAATGCTCTTACTGTATGTACTGTATAATTTCATTTGCACATACAGCAGAATATAATTAATAAAATAATAATAATATTGATATTGTTGTGATGTTTTTTGTTTTTAAGTTCATTTAAAGTGCCAAAGTTCACACTGATATTACAATAGAAATGGACTTCTTTTGTCTTATGTTTGAGAGCTATGCCACTGATGGGCCATTAATGTGTGTCATTAACCAGTGTCATCTCCTCATCCCTGCGCTGAGGAAACACAAGTGTCTGCATTGATTCTGATCCATGAATGTCGAGCAGACAGATTGTCCTTGTTGCACATGTTGAATCGTAAACTTGCTTTATAACATTTCCGGATTGACAAGCAAAAAAAGTTGAGAAAAACTTCTGAGAGATGGAGTCTCACCACTAATTTCACTTTGGAATTTCACCTTTTTATAATGCACAGTGACCTCAAAGGGCCTGAGACAATCACATTTGCATAACTAGTTTAATACATAAAAACATTGCAGGCCTAAACAGCAATACCACAACAACCACCAAATTAATTAGTAAACGAAATTTGTATAAAAATGCTGCATTTAAAGTTAGCAAACTTATATTTTCATAACTCTGTATTTTCATTTTCTGCTGTTTCTTTATTTTGTACATTATAAATGTTGTAATAAATGTTTTTACAGTATGATTGTGTCTGATCATTAAAGACCCATATATTGCATAAAGATTATAATAAACATGTTGGTTAGTTTCAGCCATAAAGAAGTGTAATGTTTTGTGTGAGAATAAACCATTTAAAAACAAAATAAGCAACATTTGTCTTTATGCCAATGTTTTTTTTGTATGCCAAAGTATTTGATGTAATGTGGAAAAGAGAGTCAGATCCAAATTGGTGATTTATTAATCTGCTTTTGTAAGCACTCTCGCTGATATGCCTCTATGTATTAAAGTTCTTCCCTCTGTCATGCCCTGCTGAGAGAGATGTTCTCCTCTTGACATTTCCCAGCCCTGCCAGTTTCATAATTACAGTAATATCCTCTATGGGGGAGGCTGCACAATCTAAATGATTGAAATGTGTAACTTTAAAAATTACTATATTATTTTATTATGCAGATGGTTATAGCAGAAGAGGGAAGTACCATGATTTAATGAGACTATAAATCATCTCCTTTCAAGGTCAGTATTGCCATTGTAAATTCACAAAGGACACAGAACTGTATCGGTCACATTACCTCTGGGTCAATTGGGTCAGTATTGTCTTTGAGATTTCTATTATTTTACGTCTGTCAGCCTGCTTAGAAGATGTCAGACTACTATTTTAGATACTCCATGCAATATGAATGAGTCAAATACACAAGTATTTGAGAAGTTGCTCTCATTCATCATTCATTTCTATTTGTACATCCATTCATGATTCTTTAGTTAATACAAGAACACCTGCTCCATTCAGCTTCCGAGGTAATTACTGAAAGGTGTTCCAGCACCTAGTCAAGGCATTATGGCTGTGAAAAGCACATTAAATCAATCCTCACATTGAGCTCTGAGAGGCAGTGAGTTAAAGAGCTATCTGCTTGTCTACGGCAGCCATCATGATGGGGTTGTCAAGCTTCTATTAAGATTACCGGCAGCTTGTCCTGTTTCACCAGAAATAGCTCAACCGATAATCCCCTAACTGGACAGAGGTGACATCAACTGTGTAAGGATTAGCCGTCACAGAGCGAGACAGAGGCCAGGTGAAAGTCTCTCCCACTCCACAGCTCTCTGATTCAGACAGAAATGTTAAACCACTTGCCCTTTGCACAGTTACTTTTGATTATGTTTTACAAAGCAGAACTCTTACTAAGATAGGAATTGTACTGAGAAACAAAGAGTTCACTGTATGTGCACTTACTTTAATTTCCTGCTGATGATACAATGATGGCATCATAATCACATTTTGTAGAATATTTGATGCAATACTGTAAATACAGTAGGCTTGTATTTGGCAAAATTGTTATGCTATGCTATGAACATTTCAGTTAATTGCAAAGTCAGAGTTACAAAAATATCATGGAAGATAGGAGGACAATGCAAATGCAGAAATACGAGAAAATGCAACGCTATCTCTGAATCTTGCCTAAGAAACATAATAATTCTCGCCACATGCAAGCAAACAAAGAGATGTATCACATAAGAAAAGGGGAGAGAGATAGAGGGAGGGAGAGATAGATAGAGAGAGAGAGGGGTAGAGAGAGAGGGGTGGAGAGACAGAGAAACTAGAGGGGAGAGTTTAAGATACTGCAACACTAATGCAATCAGCATGAGCTGAGACAGAGCTTTGGCTTGGGAGTCCAAATCATCTCCATCTATACCAGTAACACACACAGACTCTCTCATAGATCATAACTCAGACTCTGGATCTTATTCTCCCAAAATGTTATTAATGCCTAGTTCTTAGCCTAGCATTCTGTAGGGAAACTGTTACACCAGGCTTACAGGGACTTATGTAGTAATATGCAGTGGCATGATTTTATTATTTTACATAAACCACTTTACCTAACAGAATCAAATGCTTTCAATGCACTTACAGTAACCTTATAAAGGTAAAATGCATTGGTCAAAAAAAGACCAACTGTGTACATGGGCCAACAATTAAGAAACTGACCGACCACAAGAACCAACACTCTGTAATCACATAATTGCTGTGGATTGTAAGGTGAGTCTAGGTTTCAGTTGTATAGAAATGAAACAAGCAATATACTGACTGAAGCCACTTTGTGTTTATTCCGTGATTAAACATAACTTTTCTCTGCTAACACTGATATAGATAATTAATTGGGATTCACGTTTTATTAATCAGCATTAATCTAATTTATTTCTAATTAATTTCTAAGCATTAATTAATCAGCAGTTGTGGCATAATGGAGTCTGATTTGTAAACAAAGGTTGCAGGTTCAATTCCCATGACTAGTAGGTAATGCTGAAAAATACCCACCTTCCCTTTTTCACTTCACTTTCACATCATGTAATTAATCCCATTAAAACTGTCTCTGGATAATGAAAGTCATGATGTCACAAAAAATAAAAGATTTTTGTCTTGATGTTTGCCCTCCTGGTGGGTCTTCATACAGTGTCTTGGGCAGATCCTGTTGGGAACCTGTTAATTAGCAGGATCCCTGTCAAAGCGCTGCTTGGCTGGTAGCCTTTAAGATCACGCATTAAGAAGTTCCAATTTATTTAGTCTCTCACCAGAGAGATCTCATGGCTTGGATTCTTCCTGCCTCATTGAATTTCAAAAGTCATCTGTTCAGTTTAAGGAAAAATGGACTAACCTTTATATCTACCCAAAAACAGGCTATATAAAATCAAATAAAATCATCTACCAGATTACAAAGAGAACGAGACAATAACAATGCCATGTGTCTGGTTTCGTCTACATCTAATAGATACGGTTTTTCAAAGACATTAAAGATCTGAACCACAGACTCTCAGTACTTTTTAATTTGCTGTAGATTTGTTCCCATTCTCCTCTTCACAGAAGTTGCCTAGGCTGCACAATATTGTAGAAAAAATACAATATGTGATATGATAATGCTTTAAATTTATACAAGTTTCAATACACATTTTTGTCTGGGAAAAGAAAGCTTCATTACACCGTCTGGTAGCAGACTCTCTGCTATCTGCACTGACCTGAAACAACAGAGAGGCACATCATATCATAGTGTTGGACTAATACTGGCTTTCCAGTGGTGGATTCCTAAATTATCACTGTACATTTGGCACCCCACAGTCCTAAATATGAGGTGTTGTCAAAGTTGCTTTAAACCGGAATGTTTAAAATATAACTTGCCATTTCCACTACTGACCATAAAGAATTCTGTAGCGTATAGAGTCAGCTATTATTCATGGTTCACGTCTGAGCTTTCTTCTAGAAGGTGCTGCTGTGCTCGTCTTAAAGAAAGCGTTCGGGCACTGGCCCCTGACACCGTAGAAGCGATCTCATTCGTGACATCTTATTAAAACGGCACCACGTAATCCTACCAACACCCTCCCTTGCTTTAAATCCACTCCTCCGGTGCAGTTCTTTAGACTCACAGCTTCCTCCTTCAGCAGAATACCGCCGCGGCTCGAGTTCTCGCGGGTAACATGGTTTGCAGCGAGCGGCAGCAGTAGACAGATCGAGGGACCGTGAGAGGAAGCGCTCGCACTGCCTATCCTGCTCTCCTTTCGCAACATATCAACACATCGTGGGAAACTTACCATTTCTTGGATACGGTAAGCGAGATATGATCATCAATCAACGCCTCCTGCTTATTTAAAATATTCATATTTTTTAATACTTAATGACGGAACGTTGGCTTTCCACTTGCTGTGCCTCTGAGCCAGTATCGACTGCACTATTGCAAGACCACATCCCATCATAACCACGCTTTAAATAAAGGGGTTCTCCAATTGGGATATGTGCAATGATCGAAGATAGATAAAAATATCATAAATCTAATGCACACATGTAATTTGTGCACAACACAATGCACAAATGTAATTTTCTTTTAAAAATGCAAGTTATGTAATTGAACGCAATTGAAAACAATAGCATTTATGTTGACTATACAGCGCTCCATTGGTTCACAGTTTGTAATAGAGGATTTAGGTCATTCTGCAGCCTCAGTGTAATTTAAGCAGTACTTTATGAATGAATTGATACTTTTTTGCAATTATGACGCATGTATGGAACGTTTGGATGGGTCAGGGGTCGCGCTCTACGGATGTGCGCGTTTCCAGTCATTCTGTTTGGTCTGTCAGGCGATGCTATTGTTTAGACTGACGAGCTTCTCTGAGCTACTGTATCAGTGAGGAAGCGATGGAGGAAGCGGGACGTGGATCCCCACACTGGCAATACTGTCTCTGTCTCAGCGCATAGTGTGCTTTGAAGTGTTCAAAGGAGAATTATTTTTAATAATAAACAATAAATAAACAATAATTGTGCATTAGCTCGCAGTACACCGCTATTTGTCCAAAAGTAGTTTGTGTCATATTCCATTACAATGTTAACAATATCTTATAAAAGTGACGTTTGTGTACTCTTTTAAAGTTAGTAACATAAAAATTGACATACATAAAACAATCGTCTTATTATTTAATCGATTCGATTAAAGAGAAAAGTAATGGTGTACTGTAGCTACTTAAAGTGCTGGATTGCCATAATTTTTTAAGTCACCACTTAGACCAGAGGGCATGATATTTCTTAACTGCTTTTATAGAGATGATACAAATAGAATTGTGTATTATGGTGGTAAAAAAATACAATAATATAATATAATTTTGATGTTTTTCCTTAATCATTCTATTTTATATATATATATATATATATATATATATACATATATACATCTATTGTTGTTGTAGAATGTGTGATACATGTAGCGTTATTGTCTAATGGGAACATTGCAACAAAAATCGCTGTTACCTAATGTTTACATCAGTTTTTTGTGCGTTTGGTTTGTGGTTGCTTCCTTTGATAATTCTTACATGAGTGACTACGGGTCTCCTCCGTGCTATTGATGTTGGTGTAGCCTCCGGTTATGTAAGAGGATAAGCGTAGAAACAGAGGCGGGTTCTTTAGTAACAGTCTGTTTGTAATGAGGATGTGGGCTCCACTGAATCCCTTCAGGGCTGCTTCATTCAGACAACCACATTGATGATGGAAGCATTGTGACATTGGGTCAAAGGTGGGGTCAAGGATTTTTTTCACATCTAAGCTGTGCTGTGTAAATGTGCGATTAGGCCTCATGTGACAGATGTCGGGTGGAGGGGGGTGAGCTGTCAGTATTTTTGTTCAAAATGATATCCAGCACGATCTCAGATTGTGTGTTCTTTATGTTTAACATTTATATAGGCGTATCCCTTCGAATGCTACTCTGCATCAAAGCCAGGGGTGAAAAAACAGAAGATGACATTGACTCTAGGGCTTAATGGTTTCTGCATGCCATTAACAGCACCGTAAGATCAGTACCTCAGACACATGATGCATTACCTCTTTGAAGCAAGAGTTTCCCGTTAGGGCTTTTTCTTGGATTTCTTTGAGAAATCTTGTGGGTTCATTAGCTGTCTCATTAATTCTCACTGTACTGTTTTCTTTACGGCTAGAAGCACATGATCGTCTTTGCCCCTGGTGAAAGACTGAATATAATATGGATCTCATTCACTTTATATACATTAAGAGATTGTATGCTCTCAATAAGAACATGTGGTTTGCGGTACATAAAAAGTAACTTTATGGCACGTTATTGCAGAAACACGGTCCATAAAATATTTACATTACTACTGTAATGTAAGTTACAGTTAATGGACATTAATAATATTGGTCATGGCACTTGACGTTGATGGTAGTGGTTAGATTACAACCGTAATTTGCTTCATTAACAAGACTTATGAAGGATTAAAATATTGCTAAATTTATTTACACATGCAATTATTTTTGATGCACCAGCAAGACTGTTAGTGGTTCTGCAATCAAAAATATCTTACAAGGTTTTTTATGTGCTCATGCAGGGACCACTAGTTGAAAACTCATAACACAGCCTTGAGCTTTGAGGCACATTGCATTTTTAGAATTTAAGATAAAAAAAAGGTTCTCGTTTGAACCTACTCATGTAACCAAGCCCCGTGTTCCACCCTTTCACCTGACCACTGCGTTCAACTCGATCCGAATGTGGCTGCATGGGATGTGCTTGTGAGCTTGAGAACCTTTTCAAAGCAGGATGTGGCTTCGGCCCCCCCACTGAGAAGCTTTTGCTTCCTTTTTCCATAGAATGCCCAGACCCAGCCTCGCCCTGCACCTTCCATTAGACTGCAGAAGGATTACTCACAGCATCCGCGCTGTGGTTGATTCTAAGGAGCTTGCTCACAGCCACTGTGTTGTTCTACACAATAAGTGTGTGTGTGTGGTGGAAGTGTGTGCCATTTTGTGCGCTGTCAAGTGTTTCTTGGTTGGTCTTCTGTCTGAGTAAATGCAATCAGTGTCATGCTGTTTTTAATGATTGCTGACTGTAGAAAAACTTAAAGCAATGCTATGTCTGTGGCTAATCATGTTCCATCTGAAAATTCACAAGTGCCCTGCTTTGCATCGTATTCCGTCTTCTTACCCTCCAGGGCTCTGCATAACCAGCAAATTAAAGGGGCATGAGAAGTTTAGTTGTACAATAAAAATGTCTCAAGTACTTTAGAAAAGTCATGCTGACCCACAACTTTCTGTATCCAGCCTGATGTTCTTGTAGTGTTTCCTTATGTTCTTGTAGTTGCTGGCCTGGTTTTCCTCAATTAAACATAAAAATGTTAAAAAAACAACTCAGAAAATCATGGGTTGTTTACTGCAAAAAATTAAATAGACAAGTGAAAAGAAAATTAAAAATATTCTTATTAACTCAAACTATTTAGCTTTTCCATTAAATATATCTAGTTTTTTTACGGCATTTTACATTTTGTTTAACAAAGAAACTAATTAGAAAGAAGATTAAGATTAAGAAGATAATTGTCATTCACATCAAATTAAAGCTGCAATCAGTAACTTTCTTTTGGTTAAAATAAGCACAAATCAGTTACTGAGCAAGTGTCATTGTTTAAAACAGTCTCCTTACCTTTCCCAATTCACAGTGAAAAGTTTATAACAATGATGTATAATTTAAGCTGTTCATTTAACTGAAACTTCAGTTTAATTTACGGTTACGTCCGGCTACTGAAGCTCATTTGTGGACGCTGGAATAATGGAACGTTTGTAGCTTGTTCTTACAACAGTTTTACATTTTAACTTGTCATCCACATTAAAAAATAACTTCTCAAAGAAT
>JAZGTI010006993.1:0-22402 GCA_036877585.1 Botia kubotai | reverse complement strand
GTGTGTTTTCCAGCTTACACTGTGGATAAATGAGAAGATGCTGACTGCACAGGATACATCATATGATGAGGCTCGTAACCTCCATAGCAAATGGCAAAAGCACCAAGCCTTCATGGCAGAGTTAGCATCTAACAAGGATTGGCTTCATAACATTGACAAGGTATATAGAAAGCATATTTGCATTGCTGGTATGTACGTGGCTTTGTTTACACCTGGTATTGAGATTTGCTTAGAGCAATCCAATTAAAGTTAGATAGTGTTAAATACAGATTTAATCAGGGTACAAAACATTTTGTGATTGGATAAATTAAGGTTTAAATCATGTTTACTGGGACAAACAGTACAGAATTTTAAAATCATCATATAGTAATGTGGAGTCCCTCAAAAACAAACATAAGTAGTCACAGGATACACACTGGAAAAGCATGTTACTACAGTACCAGGTGTAACCGAGATCCAGATCACTCGGCCACTTGTGATTGGATCACCAATGCAGATTCCAGTACCAAATGAAAACAAGAGCTATATTTGTGTACAACTCTAAAACAAATCCCTACAACCCCCTACTATACCAATCTCTGTTTTAAAAGAATGTGAATGTGTGCAATGCTCATATATAGGAGGGAGAGGAACTGATGGAGTCCAAACCTGAATTTGAGCCTATTGTTATGAACCGTCTTGCTAAGCTACATGAGCTGTGGAATAAGCTGGAGAGCACTACACAGGAAAAGGCTCGGCTGCTGTTTGACGCAAACCGTTCTGAGCTATTTGAGCAGAGCCTGGCTGACCTGAAGAAATGGTTAGTTAAATTGCAGCAGCAGCTCCAGGGTGATGTGGACGAAGAAGTGAAAGATCTTACCAGTGCCAACATCCAAATGAAGAAACATCAGGTGGGACAATTAGTTATTTGATTCACAATGCTAGATTACATTTTGAGTGTCACTCTATTTCTAACGGTAGCTTACAGAGTATTGCTTATATTTGTTCTGCAATACCCCATAGATTACAGAAAATCAAGTTCTGGATTGTGCACGTGAACTAGAGGAGCTTCAGGAAGCCGTACAGCAGCATGCCACACTTGGAAAGGACCAACCCGAGCTTGATGTTGAGCAGCAAACTCTTCAGAGGGACTTCCAGAAGCTTCTCACACCTCTCGCCCAACGCAGAAGCAGGTTGGAGGCTGCTAAGGCAGTGCACCAGTTCTTCAGGGATCTTGCAGATGAGATAGTATGTACACACATAGCATACAGCACATCCAAACTACAGCTTAAATTGTTTTGTTAATCCTATTATTTAAAAGCTTCTTCATAACAGATCTTTATATTTGTTCACTTTAGCTCTGGGTTAATGAGAGGTTACCAATGGCGATGTCAGAGGATAATGGCAATAATCTTCAAACTGTTCAACTTCTACTCAAAAAGAACCAGGTGAGATCTCTATTTTTTCAGCAATATGTCTGGGACACATTCAAAATGTGTATTGTTGGAGGTCTTCCAGGAACAGGGTTATGAACCACTGGGAAAGAGCACAACCTCACTGGTCCATTTCCTGACCTAAAGTGAAACTTATCATCATATGTACAATGTGTACATGTCCCCTCATGATTTTCTCATGCTAGCCATTATTATCCTTTACAGTCCCTACAGAAGGAGATTGACGGCCACGAGCCACGCATTGATGAAGTTTTAGAGCGTGGAAGGCGAATGATGGCAGCAGCAGAGGGCAGTCCAGAGGCAGAGCACATGTTAGAGGAGATGAGAAAGCTTCAAGAGTTCTGGTCAAAGCTGCTGGATGAAATGACCAAACGGAGAGCACATCTCTATGGGTCCAATGAGGCCCAGCAGTACTACAATGATGCAGATGAAGCTGAGGCCTGGATTGGAGAACAAGAACTCTACATGATTGCTCATGAAAAAGCCAAGGTAAAGGTCTAGAGAACAGTATTACTGCTTTATGCTGTGTTTTGATGTCTTTACACAGCCAAGTTAGGTCAGACCTGTGCTGGTGACAAATTCTGTGTGCAGTGCTGTCATACTAAAATAATACTAGTATCAGAGATGGCCTTAAAACGTTGAATGCCACATCAGAGACTTTTTAAATTGTGTAGTCACAACGATCAGTGCGTGTCTTAATTTTTGATATGCTATTTACAATAGTCCACATTTCATTGTGTGACATTTCCCATTCCAATATATCAAAAAATTCAATAAAACTTTGTAACATATTTTGTGGCATACATGCAGTGTAAAGATGAACTTAGTAACCCTTTTCGCCAGTGTGCTTCCCCAACAGTCTCTGCGTTGTGTCAGTACCCTTACTGACACAACGGGTATGGGGTATGGGGAGGACACCAAAGTCGATGGTAGAGTCAACGCTGAGCAAACTTCTTTAAAAAAAAAAAGCTTATTTAAGATTCTTTTCCCATTTAGCCACTCACAGGAAACCAAGGACTGTGACAGCCTTTTCACAAAAGAAACAGAACTGTGTTCATTTCAAATTTCAAACTTCAGAATTACAATACATAATGAATTATGACAGGAAATAATACATTTTGTGGCTGAAGCTTAATAGTAAGCTCATTGTTCACAAACTCACTAAAACAGAGAAAAGATAACTTACAACATATCATTGACAAAGATAAATGTTGTATGTATTCAAAATAGAAAGAATAAAACCATAAAAAATACGCTAATAAACTTAAACACAATATAATACACACAATAATATGCTCAGCCACATGGAACATAGGAAAATGCGAAACAATCTATAAAAAAATAACATTAGTCAACCTCTTATTAACAATATACTTCTTTTAAAAACATGGATGGCTAATGTAAGATTGGATAAATTAAACAGATGTCATGGAGCACAGTGATAACCCTTCTTACCTTTTCACAAAGGAAATAGAACTGTGGGTGTTAAGAAGGGCTAACTCCCCTAATAAGACACAACGAACAGCTCCCCACCAAGGCAGGGAGAACACATTACATCTTCCCTACATTAGTATAATGTGAACTGTATTTGGTAAAGCTTGTGATTGAGGTTTTCAGAATTTGGATTGTTATATCTCTGGGTTGTAGGATGAGCAGAGTGCTATGATCATGGTGAAGCGACACCTGCTTCTGAAGCAGACCATAGATGACTATGCACACTCTATCCAGCAGTTGGCAGACCGTGCACAGACAATGCTGGCTGAAGAGCACTCAAATGGGTATGTCAGAATGACTGTAAAAATGACATCTAATACACAATTCCATTTTGTAATTTGCTTTAATGACTTAAAAATGTATGCAGAAAAGTGTGTTTATTAGTTCTCTTAATGTGAGCACATTTGCAACATACTACAGAGCTAAAAGGGTTTGAGTAAACACACATACCTCATTTGTATTTTCAAGACTTCTGTGATGCCTTTCCATCATTCCTTCAATTCCTTAATGGAATTTGTGGGATTTATCCTACAATATTGAAAGTTCTAAATTCATTTTCATTAGATTAACTTGGTCACATGAGATTTCAATGTGGACAGGGTTACCTGGTGAAATGTTGCAGGAACCAAGCAAAAGCAGTGCTGCTTGTTAGGATGGAAACTTAGATTAACAATAAAAACAGATCATGTATTGTTTATTACACTGTCTTATGTTAAGCAACATATTGTGCATTGTAACACTTTATAACTGAGTAATCTCTTGTCTGTATGTGAAGTGAGGCCATTATTCGGAGGCAAGGACAGGTTGATAAACAGTATGCTGGGCTGAAGGAGCTATCAGAGGACCGCAAAAAGAAGCTAGACCACACATACCATAATTTCCTCCTGAGCCGTGAAGTGGAGGACCTTGAGCAGTGGATTGCAGAATGTGATGTGGTGGCATCTTCACAAGAGATGGGTCAGGACCTTGACCATGTGATGGTAAAACAAAACACTCCTTTTATAACACAAAAACATGTCATAGTAGTTTATCAAGTTGTTATAGTCACACTAATTAATGTTTTAGATCCTGCGAGACAAGTTTAGGGAGTTTGCACGGGAGACAGGGAGAGTGGGTCAAGAACGTGTAGATGCTGTGAATTGGACCATAGACGAGCTGATAGAAGCAGGCCACAGTGAAGCAGGCAGCATGGCAGAATGGAAAGATGGAGTCAATGAGAGTTGGGCAGATCTGCTGGAACTCGTTGACACCCGTGCCCAGCTCCTCACAGCCTCCTATAACCTGCTGAAGTGAGTATAAGGAAACTGGATGAATTAAGTGTCACTTATTCAGATGTGCTTTTCAGATCAAATCACGTTATTCCTACTTTCTTGTTGCACCTAATACAAAAACAAGCCCATGAAGCATGATTATGGTTATCACTCCCATTGTGTTCACTGGGGTTGTGTTGTATAATTAAGACAACATGTGAAAGTAATCAATAAAGACCAACAATATGTACCAATATTTGTAGCATTGCCTGACTGCTGTGAAGATATGTTACAGTATGACAAGCAATGTTATGTGAACTTGTTTAGGTATTTTTATGACGGGAAGGAGCTGGTTACACACATCCAAGAAAAGAAGAATGAGCTTCCTGATGATCTGGGAGAAGACTTTAGCAAAGCAGAGTCATTCCACCGCATGCATGCTGCATTCGAGAGGGACATCAGCTCCCTAGCAAAACAGGTAGGGCGAATAGCATGTTACATAAACGAGGGATCCTCATGGAAATCTCAATGTTAAATAGGGATGTAAAAGATGAAAATTAAAGATGAAAAAATAATAGCCCACATTTTGCTGTCCTTGCAGGTTAAACAGTTACAGGAAACTGCAACTCGACTGTATGCCCAATATGCAGGAGATCAGGCAATTGCCATTCAGGACACTGAGAAAGAGGTGGTGGATGCCTGGAAGGGACTGCTGGATGATTGTGAAGGCAGGAGAAAACAGCTGGTAGATACAGCGGACAAATTCTGCTTCTTCACCATGGTGAGAGACCTGCTGACCTGGATGGAAAGCATCATTCAGCAGATAGAGACCCAGGAAAAGCCAAGGTAAGTAAAGCTATCATTATGGTCCTTAAAGTAAAGGTGTCTATGACTCAAGGTTTTGTGATTCAAAGCTTTTCTCTTGTTCTACTGAAGAGATGTATCCTCAGTGGAGTTTCTGATGAAATATCACCAGGGAATCCACGCTGATATTGAGACCCGTGGGCCAAAGTTTAATCAATGTATTGAGCTGGGCCAGGCTTTGTTGGAATGCAAGCACAAAGACTCTGCAGAGGTAAATAAATCAGGTTAAGCAGCATTTACATTAACAGCAATTTACAGCGACAAAGTGTCTAGAAGTTAGTCATTGCAATGCAGCAAAGTTTAGCAGATTTAAAGGTGAACTTTTATTTTGTACAAACAAGCAGTGACATGTTGTGGTGAGTACCACTAAAAGTGCAGACAATAAAGCTCATGTGATCAGGCTCCTAATACAGTTAGATACTGCAGTCAAGTAGGACCACCTACCTGTACTAGCAACCCACATTACAACGACTCCAGGGATTAAATTTCTGTCAGTGTGAACGGCTATTTAGTGTAAGACTCTGTGTAATACAGCATGATAATTCATCACCATTTAATTTTGTCAGGCTGGTGTGGCGGATCTGTGTGTGAGTGTGCTATAATATATACCTCTCTTCCTCACAGATCAAGGGAAAGCTGACACAACTGATTGAGAAGAGGAAAGAGATGATGCTCAAGTGGGATGACAGATGGGATTGGCTTAGACTTTGTAAGCTTACACATGCCCCCAAACACATACACTTACTCAGGGATGTAGCAACCATTCTAATTGTTTTAATCACTGTGCAAAGAAAAATTGCCGGACCACTTGAAAATGACAGCTTTAAAACAGAAGTGTTAGTCATCTGATTCCTTCTGCAGTGAACTGAACCAATGTGGTAAATATACGGTAATAATTTACTATGCCTAGCACTCGTTTGCCTGCCTTTAAGCAAGAATTACTGTGTGAATTTTACATCAGTTTAATTTACAACAGCATTACCTAAAAGCAATGTTTTTGAACAGCTGTCATTGTACTGAAGATATCTGATGTTATGTTGTTGGAGCTTAATCAAGACATTTAATAAATCTTAATAAAGCAGGATGCACGGTTTAAGTTTACTGTTAATTTACTATTTATATGAGAAAGTACTTATACACGCTATGTTCACGTATGCCACATCTGCTCATTATCTCTCTTTAGTGTTGGAAGTATGTCAGTTTGCCCGGGATGCGTCCGTGGCAGAGGCCTGGCTGATTACCCAGGAGCCATACGTGGCCAACAAGGATCTGGGTGAGACAGTGGATGAGGTTGAAAAACTGCTTAAGAGGCATGAGGCCTTTGAGAAATCCACAGCTACATGGGAAGAGCGTTTCTCAGCACTGGAACGTCTTACCACAGTATGTGTGTGTTGTAAAGCCAGACATGGTGTGTTTATTGTCACAATTCTCCTGCTCATACTTTTAGTATTTGATGAGTATTAAAGGTAGGGTAAGCAATTTCGGAGAGGCTAGCAATAGCAATCTAGCTGTGAATGCATAAGATCCACCCCTCCTTCAGAGCATTTTTCAAAGACATTTCCAAAACAACGCAAGTAGGGTGCATAGGGGTATGCAAATGCATTATCTGACAGTAGTGACACGTAGGAAATCCCTTCATTGCATTTGGACTAAATATAATGATTGGATGAACATTTTATGATCCTGTGCCTTTCACAGAAGAGATGACCTGGGCCAGTAAGCAACACTCCAAACACCCTAACAATGCACTAGCAATATCCCAGAAGAGCAAATTCATAGAAAGGTGCTAAAAACATTCATCAACAATCTTCATTGGATCATGTCAACATAGTTCGCATGTGCAGGCACCACTCACATTAGCTTAAGAAAATTGATTGATTAAGAAATTAGCTTAAGAAAAAGTAATTGATTATTGCTATCTATTGTAGTTGGAGCTGTTGAAAATTCGAAAGCAACAACAGGACACGCAAGAGTACAGACAAGAGGTGGAGAAAGACAGCAGGTAAACATATGAACTATGGAACCACATATTATGTTCCAAATTTCGTGCCATGGTTTTGACTTTTATTATACTTTTTTCCTAGAAAAGAAGACACAGGTTTTGCAGAGGAGTCCTCACAAATCTACACTACAGAAGAGCAGTCTATGGTTCGTTGTTTAACTTTTTATAAGTGTCCCTCCACCTACTTTCCCTTTATTGTACTAATAATATCCTTATTTTTAGATACACTATTACTTTTTCAGTTGTTTTGCTTGGCAAATACAAATACAGAACATAGTATCTTTTAATTATTGAACAATTATTAAATTATCCTGCAATATGGTAACATATTTGTTTTATCTTTAGCCTTTAATGGGAGCAATAAAGCCTAGTTCCAGTGGAGTTGATGCCACTGTAGGGGAATCTACTGTAACACTTATTTCAGAGATACAAGAAAGTGGCTCACAAGAGCTGGACCCTTCCACATCCTTTCAGGTTACCAGAAAAGAGACAGAAAAGTCTGCCACTCTTCCCACTGAATCTTCACAAGCACAGCCAGTCCTGCTGGAGGGAATTCTAGCCCGTAAACATGAGATGGAGGGACCTAATAAGAAAGCATCCAACAGGTTAGATTTCTTTTTTTACTTTGTAAACAATAAAACTACTACTTAAATTCTAAGAGGGACCTAAGCCATATCTAGGAACCAGAAAACAGAGAAATGGGACGGGCTTTAGACTGCTACCTAGTTGTTAAATTCACCCTAGTGATTGAGTTTATTGAATTCATTTTTCACTGAACTCAAAATTACCAACCCTCTCATCTCTTGTTTTAGGTCCTGGAACAACCTTTACTGTGCGCTCAAGTCTGGACAGATCTCTGTCTACAAGGATGCCAAGAGCTTTAGCCATTCTGTCACCTACCATGGCGAAGAACCCCTGTCACTCATTAATGCTTCATGCGAGGTGTTGACCAACTATAAGAAAAAGAAGCAGGTTTTCAAGCTGCTGTAAGGATCTTTGCCTTAAACTAGAAGCATTTAAGGATTATGAGAAATATAACATTCTGCTCTTGCTCACCCTCATTCCATTTCTTATAGACTTGAAGATGGAGGCGAGTATCTGTTCCAGTGTAAAGATGAGGTAATTGATTGTTTCTTTCAACTAGCTTCCAGTTAGTTAACAGAATCCTACAAATAAGTCAATATAAACAACCTTTAATGGTTTTATATGTTTTGTCTACACAGGAGGAGCTTCAGAACTGGACTAAAGCTATAGAGCAGGCAGCACAAGCAATGACAGAGGAACCAGCTGCAGGGCCCTCAGGAACGAAGGCACAAAGCCTACCCCCACTTTCATCTTCCACTACTCCTGAGGTCCTCTCCACAAAGAAAGACAGAGAGAAGAGGTTTAGTCTGTTTACTAAGAAGAAATAAAATAGGGTAAAGAAACCCTAGAGAGAATGTGATGCAGGTGAAACCATCACATAGGGAACAGATTTATAACACCATTGTTTTTACATTATATTAATTTGTAAGGATTTAGCTATATGAAATGTAGATTACACTGTTGCCTGTATCAAAGCTAATGACGTGTGAAACACATGTATTGCTCGTTATATTTTGTTGTATTTTCCTAAACTAAAATCATGGTATTAGCATACCATATTCACTCAGTATACAAATAAAAGCACAGAAACCTGTTACAATTCAAGTATTTGTAAGAAAAAGGATTTCTTTATGTCTTGGTTTTTCATGGGCTGAACTTCTAGGCATGCCTCAATATGTATTACGATAGCCTATCAAATATACCTAGTTTTGTTAATTTGCTTTATTCTTTGAAAAATGGTTGCTAATGTAATACTTGTTCCAAGTGGGAGGTATTGCGATGAGAATGGCAGACCTCAGCTACGCTGAAAATCATTTTTTGTTCAATGCAGATGACAACTAGTTAATCTACACTAGAATGTAAGTGCCCTGTTAACAAAGTCTTAGTTTCCTTCAGTATTCATGTTGAAGTATATGAAGTAAGTACTGTTGACAATTAATTGTTGTTGTAAACATGCTGTTCTTTTCAATTAAAAAGAAAAGTAAATTGCATTTCTCTGTTGGGTTTGACTGGGAAAAGAACCAATTTTCAGAGTTGTGTGTTATAAGGGTCAACACAGTGCTTTTTATTAAAAAAGCATGGTTATTATGCTCATGACATTTTTGTTGCCCACTGCACATATGGACATGGACCTCCAGACCTCTGTTATATTATTAATCTTATAGAATCTTCTTTTTACCTTCTGTTCCTTAATTCCTTTCTTTTTTATATCTTTATGTTCAGTGCAAATAATCACAAATAATACATTGAAGGCAAAGTATGAATCTTTTTTAGAGTATGAAAATCTATAAACTGTTTGCAGTAACCCTTGCTTCTTATTTTCTGTTTAAAAAGCTCTTCTTTTCTTAAAGCCCCATTGGAAGTTTGCTGAGCCCCAATTGTGGTTGGTGGTGCCAGCAATATACAATATAAAATAATATCCTGAAAAGTTGTGCTTTGGGCCAAAGTGTTGTGCGTTACAGTTTCTGTAGCATTACAGTTTTTGGTTTGTATTTTCATTTGACACACGGCGCGGTAGATTCATTAAGTAAAGGCACGTTTTATTCTTTTCTGTTAACACCTGTATGCCAGCAAACCTGTGGAGGGTGCCATCGAGCTGCGCGGTTAAACTCCGGTTGTCCCGACAACTTGGTCTGATGGTTACGTCATTTTGAATGAACCCCGGCACCCGCGAGTCTGCTATTGGTGTATTGTCAGCCACCTTTTAAAGCTGATTGGCTGTTAGATATGTCATTCTCATATGCTCTTCATGTGGGTACAGGTTGAATGCAAAGCGACAAAGTAACACTAGCTCTCGCTGGGGAGGGTATGTGGAGAAATTCAACTTTAATCGCGCAAGTCTGCACAGACTCCACCGCCTCAAATGCTTTTCATCCTTTCGTGTCAGTAACGTTTTGTTTTCGGATTTAAACCCATTTAAAGTTTTCCAATTGTCACCACGAAGGTTTCGTTTTATGTCAAGAATGGAGTTGGTTGGTCATGCCGCATGTATTGTTCTTCGGGTAACAGTAATGTGGAGTACATAAAACGTTCAGACGCACTTTTCCTGTGCAAGCTTATCTTAAAATCTTTTTGGATGTAACTCCTGCGTGGATTATTTGTCCGCCGTTGTTTTTTAAAATGGATAGTACTGTGTCTGAGTTAATGTCTAACTTCATGGATTCGCCACTTGTGGTTTGGGTAAGTCGCAAAGACATGATGGCACCTGCTGTGTGTGTGCGGAGCTTGTATTTACATTGGTTAGTTTGTTCAGCATTGAGCAGTGATAGTACAAAGCTGTGCAGTTCTGACGTGTGATGAATGGTTTGTATTTGTATCACAACAGAAAAATACTAAATTGATCTCCATTTAGCAGACCTGCGGGTTTCTATGAACACATTACAATTATGCTATGTTTTATCTTTCTGTTTAATCTCAAATATATATTTGCTGATGTAATCATTTTAGTTGACCGCAATTGCGTTTACATAATATTAATATTAGTAACAATAATTCTTTAGGTAACACATAATTATCTAATTATCTTATATACGTATTTCCTGTTATTTTGTTTATGATGTTTATGTGCACAATACTTGTTGCACCCTACATCCAGAATTTGTCCCTTGACAGGGTTTGGTGAAACCTTCAGATTTTCCGGAAGTCCCTTACCTTGACCCACAGTTCTGTTTGGCTCTGCTTTCTCTGGCAGAGCCAACTCGTACGTCACTGTCTCGGCCCACATTAGACAATCATCAACACTCTGACGTTGTCATCTTGCAGATCTTTGTGGCACTGTTTGGCCTAACATTCAAAGAAACATGTATATAATAATATTGAGGACCCAGTTATATGTAGACTTTGAAGTTTAAAAATATTGAAAAAACTGTATTTACTCTTGCATATTTACAAGATAAATTCTAAATAATAAATTCTACTCTTATTTATAAACGTTTTGTATATTTACACATAGCTACTCTTATTTATAAATGTTTTAACTCTTTTACATATGAAGGTTTACACAAGAATCACTTTGCAAACTGTGGTAGGATGTATTTAAAACTTGCAAAAAAATACACTTTAAGAAACACAAGGCTTGGTTTGTTTGTAGTGTAGCGATGCTTGTATCCTGTCTTGATCTTGTGACCGTTCTCCCCCAAACAGGTCAAGACATTTGGACCACTTGGGTCTGGTTCAGAAGACAAGCTTTCCATGTTCATGGACTTAGTGGATGGTGTCTTCCTCCATAAAATCATGACACACATGTGAGTGATATAGACAGAATTGCTGTATGTCTCTGTAAATACGTGCTTTAATCTAGCAGCTGTTGTGCAGCCTGTCTTTTTTCATTGGAAACCACATCCTATCCTTTCCTGCCTGCCATCTATCTGTACAGACACTTTATGTAAATCTTCATGCTTCATTAGTTTTGTTCCTGTTTTGTGTAATTAGTGTGTTAATAAAGAGTCTGAGGCTAATTTTGTTCTCTGCCTTGTCCAATTTTTCTAGGTCATTTTCACAAAAATGCATGAGCATGCTAAATGCTCTTAGGCAACCTTTTTTGCCATTTTTAACAAAATGTTAAGCCATAGAAGTTTCGGTTAGCTCAGCTGTAACCTCAGAGTCTGTAAAAAAACAGTTGACCGGTGATTGGCATATGTGGCTTACTCATGAACAAGGAAATCCCTACTCTGAAGGTATTTTCATCATGCAAAGCAACCCATACATCTTTTAACACCTAAGGTTTGTGCGGCTAGATTGAGCTGCAAAGACCTACAATTTTTTTTTCTGAGTCTTGAATTCTTAAACCCACAGACTCAGTCTTGTCCTTTAACCTACTTTTACTCAGGCAGCCTTACTGCCCCCTTTCACATAATCGGAGCTTAAATACTAGCCCACTTTAGAGACAAAGGAAATATTTTCTCTCTTATTGGTGGAAGGGCTTTCATGTCTATGGGAGGATGATGTATTGTATGTATGTATGAGCCTCAGACATACATTTTGTCAGTCTCCTTGATAGATTATTATTACTTTGTCTGACTTTGTAGATATCTTAAGTTCACAAACGGAATCTGGATCGTGAAAAGTCAGCATTCCTTACTATGTTGGAATTAAGCCAGTAGTAAGGATTTAAAACTTTGAATTAAGTCAGTTATTGAGACCTACTTGCCTCTTAAAAATAATGTGGCCTTTGTGATGTCAGATGAAATTAAACAGTTTGAGAAGCAGAGGAAGCTATTACATTATGTTGAAAGACAAAGACAGACATTTTGTCCCTAGAATAATGCACACCAATGAATCATGCAAAATAAGGAAACAGGGTGAGTAATAAAATAAATAGGGTCAATATTGATTTCCTGTTGACCTTAAAGGGATAGCTCACCTAAAAATAAAAATTAATGTATTCTGTTTAGCAAAATATTCCAGGCCCTTCTTTTCCATACAGTTAAAGGCCATGGTGACCAATTGTTGTCAAACACCGAAGGAACAAAAAAGCCTAACGAACAGTCATATGATTTATGGTGTGCTGTATTCCAATTTTTTTTTAACTATTTAATAGCATGGTGTGAGAAACGGACTATTATTCTGTGAGTTTTTGGTGAATAGATTGTGACAGAATGTTAAATTTAAGTGGCTTAAAAAAGGGCTTGTGTTGGCAGATTTTACTTTCAGTTGGATGTAGAATGAATTCTGGTATTTTGTTAGTATGAAGGCTCCCCATATACTTCTGCAGATGTCCACTGTGTTTCAACCATTACAAATGAGTGGAGATGTGGAATGCTGGGGATTATGTACACACAACACTTGCTTTGTCTTTACCCATGTTCATAAAATCTGCTCACACCCATATAGTAAACCTTGCCAGTTTAGACCAGGTATGCTGTGAACAACACTGGAATTAGCAATTGTGTTTAGATGCTAATAATTTTCCATCTGGCAGGTGTCCTCTGCGTGATCCTTATCTGTCTTTCCTGTACTTCAACCAAACAATCTGTTTTTCCAACTGTATTGTCAGTTGTAATATCTATGGTTGTGAAATGGGCACAAAAAAGTGAAACAAAAAGCAGTGTTGTCAGCTTGAGGGCAATAGAAAATAGTTCAAGCGACAGCAAGCAGAAAGAAAGCTGACCCTGATCTTTTAAGGTTCTTTTACTAACAAGAAGGAATTGTGGGCCAAGCTGGCAGAATTTGCATGCCATTCTCACAAAACAAATGTAAATGGGGGTCAGATAAACAGAGTCCTGTGGGACCTTCACACTGTCTGCACCAGGACCCTCCTCTGAGCGTCATTTTACCCACTGGCTTTGGTCTGTGTATCCAGAGGTCCAGTTCAGTGATATGAAAACCTAATTGATATTTAAATCAGAAGCATTTGGGAAATTTTCAGTCATGAAAAGGAATTTGGCTGGGCACTGTGTATTTACATGTATACTAGCTCTGTTCCAAAACCTAGCAAGCTGCTTCCTACCTGCTCACTCATGGGCATCTGCTTTTTAACCCAAACTGTCCTAGAAGCCCATAAATGACCAATTTTGGACATTCTTCATAGATAAAAGCAATGGGGGAGATGCATGAATAATTTTAATGGACTTTGAAGTGAGCATATTGCTAAGCTTGTTGCATTTGGAAAAGTAATCAGTTTCAATGTAATAAATTTTTTTATTTTTGTTTTATGAAATAATAAGTGTTACTTTTTGCTTGTTTCATCAGTCATCATGAATACAATCTTGTTGCATTGCATTCTTGGATTCCATACACAGCTCACTATAGTTTGAAACAGAGCCAAAAATCTGAACAGCAGGTCACTACACACACAAAAATGAGCATATATAAAAAAATTGTATTGATATTGTGTTGCCCTTGGTTCACAGAGACCCAAGCCCCCTGAATCAAAGGGTGAATAAACACGTCAACAATGATGTCAGCCTGAGAATACAGAACCTCAACACTGTCATCCGACACATCAAAAACTACTATCAGGTATGAGCTCTTTCTCTATATCCTGTTTCAGCAAAGGACTTCCTGATCACTATCGGGGGTTAAAGTAAAGAGTTCTTTTAAGGCATCATAGTGTATGTGTATGTTTATGTGACTGGCTCTATTAGATTCCTGATGCCAGACAGCAGCTGGTCTTTGCAGATACAAGATGGTGATTCCAGTGTCATAAGGGATTAAACCAGTCTGCAGATTTGGATTTGGTTCTGGGTAGCTAGGAGCAGTTTTTTTACCCTCAGTGAAGCGTTTCAGCTACATCAAGCACATCTGAATTATAACCCTTGTTATTATGAGACGGCAACGTGTGGGTACATAATAGTAATGTGCAAAAATACATATTTTCAGAATGACTGGTTGGTGTTAAGGAACCCTGTATAAGTGGGATGGTTTAAGGTCACGTCCACCATATCAGCTTATCAGATGCACATTTGGACACGGAGCAGTTTTCTGTAGAGTTTCTGTAGAGCTTCAATTCTAATCAAACACACCTGAAGAAACTAATCAAGGTCTTTACGATTACGTGGGGTTGAAGTTAAGCTTTGCAGGAAGTGGCCTTCATGAGCAGGCCTGGGACACTAATTGGGAACTCATGGACATTCAATGCATATACAGTATAGGCTAAATATCTATAAAATGAGGCACATAATAATGGTAACATTGATCACAGCAGACTATTTGAGGTGTTACAGTGTTGAAATGTCTTAAAATGTATTGTTGAAAGTTGTGGATTTGTTGTGAAAGTGGTGCTTTTGGGTTTGTGTGGCTATAACAGTGATTCTTTTAGTGGTATGAATTTTAAAGCTGCAAATTTCTGTTTTTATCATGCTTACAGCCTAATAGTTAATATTAGCATGTTAAAACACAACCCTCTATAAAAAACTGCTAGTAAATACTAAGAATGAACATAAGAATCTATACTAGTGAAGCTGGCTAGTAGCTCAAGTTCACTAACCAACCAGTTGGTGTATTGGTTGACTAGTTGCCTAGACTGCTGTGGTGACCCATTCCTAGTACACATTACTGTGTTTTGTGAGCACACTTTTAGAAAGTATTTTATATGGGTGTTTGCTGGGGTAATATAGGGGTGAGAGTGCTTTTCACACATTAGAAATTTGAGAGTTTAAGGTGGTCTACAGAAGACTTAAATTTTTTACGAGTGACTGTGACCTTAATGATAGTAATTACCCTGAGGGAAAGGAGGCTTCAAAGGACAAGGTCTTTCTCAACATTTTCTTAGAGAAGACTTAGCATTGACTCGTGTGGATTCATAGGAACAGTAAGTTCTCTCACAGCATTTGCTTGAGGAGGGCTGTTTTTATGTTTTATGCTGTGTTGGTTTTGGGAGTTAAAATCTTTTGATTGGTTTGGTCGGTTCTGGCAGCGTCCCATCATCTAAGTGTTTGCCACATCTGACCCTCCTCACTTGGCAGAGATTCTCAGCTGCATTCCTGTTCAGATCTCACTGCTTTCCATCCCAGCTTAGAGAAAAGTCTGATTGTGTGTCAGTTAGTGGGAAATATCTGGTTTTCCTGCACACTGTTGTTTCTCATTTAAAAAAATTTGTTTACTCGTTATGTCGCTGTAACTTAACTCTTTTTATTTTTAACCTTTTATGTTTTTCCCTAAAAACATACCAAAATATGTTTGTTTGACATACTATCATGGTAATGATAGCAAACATTTGATTATTTTTTTCCAAAAAGGGGCAATATTTACCCTCTAGTTATTAATATTTTTCATTTTGTGACTTTCTGTAGCATTTCTGCTCAGAGACCTGGCAAATTTTGCCATACCATGTTTTCTTAAACATGTACCCATTAAGGTGATAGTATGCCTTTTTTTTAAGTCCCTTAAAACATCATGTAAATATCATGCTGTATAAATATGTCAATCGTTCAGTTCTGTGGTACAGTATTCAGTGCAGTATATCTCAATACTGTTGCTAAACCATTGTATTAACATCAAAGTAGTACAAAAAGCACTTTTTTAAGTGCACTCCATTCCGTCCTGCAGTATGACCCTTGTAAATGAGCACTCCAGTAAGCAGTGGTGATATTAGAATAACCGTTTACTGTTTAGTGTTAATATGTATCATAAAGTAACTTATTTTTATGCAGGGTTTTGGCAAAGCCTGTCGTTCACACACACATACGCACGCACACACATGCAAACACATGCCTCCGGTAATGGCAGGCCCCCTTAACTACATATTTAGCTTGGGTGGAGCTTTTTTGGTAGTGTTCACCCATGTGGCATTTAGTAATGATTACCGGAGAAGTCATTTTTATAATTCTAAATAATTTGAGTTTCAATCAACCGGTTTACTTGGACTCAGAAGAGTGCCTTTCTGTAGGGTAAAACGATCCTTGTAGGGGTAAAACGTGTGATATATTAGTTAAAGCTGCTAAAGAGCTGGGGAAGAAACACAGTTTGGGTTGTTTGTAACAGTCTTTTACATGTGTATCATCCAATACCCAATAAAAGAGAAAGTGTTGTCTTTGACCCCGGAAATTCAAGGGCAACCTTTGGATGTCTGATGTGGGTCAATACTTTGCTGATCAGGAACAGATGTGTTGTTTTATTCTGTGTTAATCACTTCCCTGGAGATCAACATACGGGGGTCTGGTTGAGAGTGGAAAGGGTCAATGTAACATGAGAACTAAAGTCTTCAATACCCCTTTAAAAACATCGGGCCAGTGGCCACAGGAAAGGCTTTTGTAACACACTACATTGCTCACTGTTTGTTTTCTTCTTGTCATTGCCCTGATTCTTATCTGTGACCAGTATCTTCTAGAACCTTCTGAGCTGTGCAGTGATGTAGGTGTTCCTCAGTAGACCCTGGACCCTAATTAGCATATAACACTTTACATTTCTGTTCTGTTGCTGTATCTTGAATGAGGTGTCAGACACTAGATCAGGTGACTAAGTGTTCACAACCCACTGACTTACATATTCTTTTTGGGGCAATATTATATTGGAAGTTGATAATTCATAAGAACAAATGAAGTAGAACCACCAATAATTGAACTATAAGTCTAATCAGTTCAGTCTCGGCTAAAGCTGACAACTAACATATATTTAAATAGACTGAGGGGTCTGAGGGGAGGATGGGAGGTGCTATTGCTAATGTCTACAAAATGTCCTACCCTACCTTTAATGTGGATGACAAGTTAAATTTTACATCACTGCTGTAAGAACAAGCTGAAACCCTCCACCGACCCAGTATCTGGGTCTTCTTTCTGTGTACGGATGCAATCATGCAGACAAAGTCAAACTGACTGATTTACTGTAAAATCGGACCCAACAGCACAATAAATCAGGAAGTTATGTAACTTTATAAATTATGAAGTTATATTTGTTATATTATGTACTTCCTCAATAATTAATTTCTTCACTTTTGAACAAAAACAGTTACGGATTGCAGCTTTGAGTAACACATAAAATTATTTTGGTTAAATACTTTTACAGCCCATTTGACTAACAGGAGCTCTCACCCTAAATTCACATGTGAATTCATTTGAGTGACATTTTGACAAAAGTGAAACGCCATCTTAAATCTCACAGGAAGTTGCAACTTACAGTATAGTTACTCTGAATTTGAAATTGTTATAGGAGTAAATTGTAACATTTAAGCAATCTGTGAAACTGGGTACCACTTATCTGGATACCCAATCAATTCAATTTTAATTTTAAGTTTTTTTTAATTTTAAGTTTATGTGCAATATCCACATTTTTGCTTGTGGCTTCAGTGTTAGTCATCATTTCAAAATCCCGTAAGTGGGCCATTGTCAACACCCAATATCAACGCCAGCCACTCTATTGAATATCAATATTCAATGTCAAATATCAACAGTGTTGCATAATCAGAATTAATATTGGTAATAATATACAGAACACGTGAGTGTGTTGTTCTCTGCGTTCTATCTAAATAAGTAGAGCATTATAATAGATCTTCTCCAAATGTCTGTATTTTAAATGTCCTTCTCTCTGTCTCTCCACCATGAACTATCTGAGGCTACTAACTGTATCTGAGTGTCACCAATGGCCTTGGCTGTGTTTACAAAAATGGCCATTCATTCTGCTGGTTGGACCAGAAGGCTGATGAGATAAGTAGCCTGTAGACTGTTTTTTATGTCCATGTGTGGATAAATGGAACAATATAAACATTTTCTAAAGATCTATAAGCTAAAACATTATTGTTGACGCAGAGGATATAATAACACAGTTTGTTTTAACAAGTGTATGCATCAGCAACACAGAAAATGAAGGTGGTAAAAGAAGATACTTATAAAATTACAATTCAGAAAATGTATTCTAGTTTGAAATACTGTTTGTCAGGTCTTTGGAAGTTGATAAACGATGGTTCTCCTGAACATAATATGTGTCATCACCCCATTTCTGGAGTATGTACTACTGCAGACAGAGCAAGATCAAAAGCCACCTCCTCTAATGTTTTGGTCACTTCTAAACACTGGAATGTTTTGAGGTCATGATCTAGAGACACATGAGGTAAATGTTTGTCTTGTATTTGGTTACGAGAGATTCCAGATTACACTTCTCCAATTCCTAATGCCAAATTTATTCATTCTACCAGATTAACCTAGTTTTAGCTTTAAGCCTGTCTCACATTGGGTGGTTTAATCTACACAGAGCAGCTATGCCCTGGCTTCATTAAGGAATTGGGGATACATAGTAATCCAGTCAAGCATGCTGTGACTGTAGGTCGGGATCTCACAGCAGTCCATTTCACTGTCCTAGTGTCATCTCTCTGTTTGCCCCACACTTTCTGATCTCCCCTTACCCAATTAGATTAGCTCTAAAAAGACTCTGTGCTTGCTCACCAGAAAGCGTCACAGCCTAGTGATCAGGGCAACAGATGGTACAATAGCCCTCTGGGGGAGGGGTAGTATGTTTTGGTTCCTCCCTGCCTATTGTCTGGAAAGCAAGTCATTTTGAGCATAAGCCACTGTAAGATGACTCATCTCAGGGCAGGAACATGAGATATTCTGCTCTACAGGGCCCGTGCATAATGAACCACAGTGGACTACAATAACACTGGACACTGGACAACATGTTAGGACACCCAACCAGTTCTGTTTTGTTTTAGTGTCTGGGTATGATTTTACTCAAATAAGTTTGAAATGATGCACAAGTTTGGCTGTGAGTCAACAATGTGCCGGCTTTCTTTATGCTTGTGTCTAGTTGAAGAGCTGTCCCCATACCCGTTTATTTTACCAAGTCTGACAGTCTGGGCATCCCCTGCCAATCTGTAATTGGTTGAATTCCTTAGATGCACATGCAGTGTTGTGAAAGCAAAAACCCATCTTCACTGACGCCACATGTTCCAGTCTGCTCGGTTTGATACCAGTGGATGAAAGCATCATAGAGTGCAACTGTCAAAAGGATGTGGCGAAGACTCATTCGTAGAATTTTTATACAGCCCACACGCAGGCTATGTAACAGGACAGCCATGAGCATTACAACAACGTCCCTCATGGATTGGCGGGTGTTTTACGGTTCACTGTGGCTTTGAAAGAGGGGAGGTGTCTCTGAGCTAACCTGCCAGCTCTTTGTTCTTGTGTTTGCTTGCCCAGTGGAGATGTAATGGCGGTTCCCAGAGGTGTACAGTTTCCTCTTGCTATATACCTGCACTGTATATCTAGAGGCAGGGGCTCTTCTTAAGCTCTGTCTCCTTGCACGCTCGCTTTCAACTTCCACTTTCAATCTGTGATCGTGCTGTGAACTATGTATCTGTGACGCTCGTCCTGTCAGTCATTACTGTCCTCACGTGACAAGATTAAACGTGTGATAGAGAGCGCATGCACAGTGGAGAGTGATAGTTATGTGTGCGCGTGTGTGAAAATAAGAGGCGCATGGATTTATGCAGGTATTTTAGTTTTGAAGTGGAGACCGATGCACAGATGGAGAAAGCTGATGAAGGAGATGCTATGCCCTCAACGTTGAGTGGCATTTTCTTATCTGTGACTTCAGTTGATATTTCAGATTCAGAATCTGACACAGACTGAATTATGTTCTATATTGTTTTTACAAGTTTTTTGAAATTTCAGTTCACTTAGAACCAAATATTTGTATTAATGATTGTAATTTGATTATTTTATACAATTGTTGTTATTAGTGTTTTGAAAACGTTTTTGATTGATGTTTTGTCTCCTTTACAATATTCTACATTTAAAAATAATGTCTTTTTTTATTTGGGCTTCTTAAATTCATTTCGGCTACCACAATCTGAAGAGTGCCTACTCGAAGGACTACCAGGAATTTTGAAATTTTGTGAGCCCTGCTAAGATCTGCACACACGGTCAAGTGTGCACAGAATCTGTCTAGCTTATTACCCTTAAAGCAAGCATGTGTGTGCTGCCCAGCCCTGAAAACAGGAAACTCTCCTGAGACCAACTGCCATTGGAAAGACAAAAAACAAAGCCTTCTGGAATGCTTTCTATATTGCTCTTTTTAATCACCCTGTTTTTTGCTGCTTCTCCACAAATTATTGAGACCAGCCTCAGTAAAGTCCTACTGAGGTAACATTGCAGTCTTGAGGTAAAATTTCACCTGCATCTTTTCCTGTTGCGTGATGAACGACTTCTTTATTTAATATAGCTCAGGTGCACATTTAAAGACATCTTTCTGTGACTGTCAGGTTAGTCAGAGTTCAATACTACCGTTAATGCATTTAGTTTTGTGCCGTCACAAAGAATGATGGGAAATGTGCCTGTCGTTCCTTAAACCAGCTAAATGAGTATTTTTAATTTATGCAAGCCATATAGCTATTCTTTGTTGACAGCATGCAAATCACCAACATTCCGCTATTATTCTTAACTGGCATGCCCTCAAGCTTAAAGACAATCCAGTTTCCCACTAGTAATTACATCAGTGTGTTAATGTGCATTAACACATGTCTGTGTCATTCCGACATAACTGTGGCTATATAAGTGCCTTTCATAGACTTAACAGCTAATGTCATGTAGCTATGCATTTATAGTTAGTGTTATTATTATATAAACCAAGCATTACTTTAATTCAAAGCTTGTAAAATAAATCAGGTCAGGGCTGCTCATTATTGTATTAGAGGAAGAATGTGTAGCATTATTGTGGAGTGTATGTTTTTGTTTTTGCTCCAGATGACACCAGCCTGAAGTTTTCTCTATTCATTGGCTACCATATGGAGCAGCTGTAGCCTTCAGTGGCTGAACCCTTTCTTTGACAAACATCTGTCATTTCTAAATGTGACACATGTAGCAGGCATCACTTGTGTGGGCCTCTGGTCAAGCTGCCTTTCAAAGCCCTCTTGCAAAGTCCAGAAGTTGCCTTTTTTGCTGGGTATGGATGTAACAATATTAAAAGCAAACCAATCATTGACAAAATAAGTTTAACTAACTGCAAAGTAGTTATGAATAGCATATTTCTACAAGTGTATTCCAGAAACCACTATAAATATAAATCAACACATCATTGTAGCACACTGCTGGGAGACAGTATAGTTTGACTCAGGCCTCTGGTTTCCTGGAGGGTTTGTAAGGCATTGTTTTTTTTGTTAAGCTTCTTTGAAATAATTCATATTGCAGAGAACACTATATAAAAACATTGAATTGCATGAAGTAAGCTTCTAAAAATGCAGTTGTAGACATAGTTTTAAATGTCTACAATGGACTCCCCACCTCTCCCAAAACTCATTAATCTCTATGAGCTTCTGACGGTGGAAGTTCCCTGTACATTAAAGTTACTGTCTTTAAGTATTATTATTATTATGAAGTTAAAAGTTAATCTATTGTTCTTTAGCATTGCTGGTGCCATGCCATGAATGCTGCCCCCACAGGAAACCGAACTAAACCGTAGCTACAAAACCGTGGTATGAACCGAACTGTGGCATTGGTATATCGTTACCAGTGGGTATTGGTGGTGCAGGGATTATTAGAGACAGGGGTTGGCATCTAAACATCTACCTAAGCATGGTTCTGCTGCTGTGATGGTCACTTCACCCCTGTGTAATGGGACAGGAGTGGGGGGTAGTGGGGGAGGAGGTACTGCCTTTATTGAATAGAGAATTAGGGAAAGGGGGTGTTATGACTCTTTAGGTCAATGAAAGGAGTCTGGAATGTCTCTCTTACTCACTCATCTGTCCCTGCTGTTGAGTCAACGGAGGTGAATGCTTGTACAGAGACCAGGAGGAAATATGTTTCCCTTTCTAAGCCCCTTGCAAACTGTGTTTTCATTTTCTGAAGAAGTTCAGAAAGTGGGGTTTAAACCAGGAATACTGTTTTCTTGATTACTTACTTTAAAAA
>JAZGTI010006992.1:0-22408 GCA_036877585.1 Botia kubotai | reverse complement strand
TATTTGAGTTCTCTTCATTGGTCCAGACAGATTAAGCTTTAATTTAACTAAACTGTTATGCACTATTTAACTCTTCTTTAGAGACTATTTAACTAGGCTGTCCTGTAGCTCAGTGGTTAGAGCATGGCGTTAATAACACCAAGATCATGGGTTCGATCCCAGGGATTGCACGTACTTAATGTATAGTGATCAATGTGTAGTATAATGCAATGTAAGTCGCTTTGGATAAAAGCGTCTGCCAAATTCCTAAATGTAAATGTAAATGTTTAAAGCAAAGTGATTCTTTAGCACACACACAAACTAGTTTTACAATTTTATTACAAAAAAAATTAACACAACATATATCTCAGGAATGGAACTACACATGTAGAACTTTTTGAGTCCAATATTCCTGCCCGCAGTCATCTTGGTTTGTCAGGGAATATGTCATCCCAGATGGTCCTTTTTGCGTTACTTCTCAGAGGACTACAAGAATAGTTATAGTAAAAAGGTGCAACCTCTTACAATGAATACATTTAAGCTTCATCATAAATATAAACAATCACAGTTTAATGGTTTAAAAGCTCATAATAAAATATATTGATTTCTTAAGGCACACAAAACATGATAACATGTACAGTGAAAATGTGCTTTTTCCTCCTGGTGTATTTTAGAAAGCAATAGTAATAAAATGATTGGTGTGAATATAATTTGTTCATGCTCTTATCGTTTGGATTGTCAGAGTGAATGGTTAAAACTATTCCATATACATGCTTTTGTAATGATATGAATATGAATATTAAAATTTGTACAATGAAAACTATATTCTTTCTGTTACATGCACATTCAAGTAATGCCAATGCAAATAGGCAAATGTTTTTACAAACACAGCCTACATCCTTATTTTGATAAAATAACATTGCTCAGTAGTTTTGAGCAACCACAACATTAAATGAATAACTAACTAGTTTATGTATTTCTCCCTTAAGAGGAAAAATCTTATGTCTGGACAATGATGCCAGCCTTATTATCATAAGATGCAGGGATGCAATGGATGCCTGTCCATGATGTATGAATGCTGCTATTAAGTGAATATTGGCTTTCATTTATTGCACGAAATAGCTGCATCAATTATGCCATTTACCCTACCCAAAAAAGACAAAGCGGGATTTGGTTTTGCACTTATGAGGGGATGGCAGATTTCTCTACACCTTCAAATGCTCGTTTTTCAGCCGGCTTAACCGGGTCCCGTGACTCCGGATGATGAGTGACAGTAACTCGTGCTTGTCTTTCAGTCCTAGTGAGATGTCCAGCGTCTCCTTCAACACGTCACGCGTGTGCACGATCATGTTGAGAAAGTCGTCACTGATCTTGTGCTCCTCTTTCAACTCGTTTTCTTGACTTTGTTTGAATTTCACCTCCAGCTCCAAAAGAGACTTCTCGGAGTTGGAAAACGCCTCACTGATCTGGGTCGTTTCCCGTCTCAGGTACTTCCCATAGCTGTCTTCCCCGTCCAGGTCAAAGGAAATGCTTTTCCCGATTCCCTCCAGCACACGCGCTGAGTCCTCGATGTGACGCTTAATAATGGTGAAGTCGTCCCGGATTACAGAGTACTGGTCTTCGTCCAGGGTGCATTTGCGATCGTCGGTCATTTTGAAGAGCATCTGACATTTCTCGGGATCATCGTTTTCTTCATAGTACCCATCCGGCACGAAATAATGATGAAAGGTGCCATTGGACATCTCCGGTTGCAGAGGTCCGGAAAATAAAGCGGCTCCAAAACGCAACGAGACAAAAAAGGCTGTCAGTATATACAGAGGGGAAGCCATCATATCCACCTATGCCTTATCAAAGTCCAAAGTACTTTCAGCTCGGTTCTTCAAACAAGCCTTCGTTCTCCAATTCTACGCATGCCCGCCGCGTAAAATGCCCAGCAATCCCGACACGAAAAAGCTAGACAGTTAGAATAAAGTAACAGTTTTGGGTCACAACTTCCTCTTTGTTGGAACAGTTGCTGTATGTACAAAGATATCTAGAAGATAGAAAAACAAACCCTCGCTGTATCCTTGGTTGTGTCTATTTCAACATCTGGACTGTTCAGACTCCGTGCTAGGTTCAGATAATAATACCCCAGGTCCGACTCTCAAATTACAAGCCCGTCACTCCTTCACTTACAAGGCTGCACAAAAAAACTGGCAGCTCACATAACAGGGTTGTCATTAAAGTAACGTGAGTTTGTAGCCTTTTAATAATTCCGCAAGGCTATAGAATTAGGCTGGGTATGGAAGACGACTATTACGTTATGTATGTTATGTATAGTTTTAATCAAGATAAACTACTGCCTTTATCTGTATACCAGTGCACAGTAAAGAGAAACAGTTCATCCTTTTTCGTTTGCTCAAAACATGAGATGCATAACATCAAACTTAACATTCAAAGAGTTTGACACTTGGAAAAATCCATACAAATCTGATCCTTTGCTTATATCTTTGCTTTTTAGTTCTCAAAAGCTTAGGAATGCTTATGTATTTAGTAAGGACATACACACATTAATGCTAAAACATGTCAGTGATACAGTATGCCTTATCAATATGTCATGGTTTTAATGCTAAAATTCGGCAGTACACACAACCAGCAATGCATAAATGAGACATGAATGAGCCATTTGCCTCATTCAAGACAAGGACTTGACTGCAGATGGCTTCCCTGCATGCTTGTCTCTTGTCGTGGAGGTGTGTCTGACAGGCCTTTGTAAAGTGGCTGCTCTCTTTATACTGGAGCTTTTATTACCAGAGACAGGGCTCCTCGCTCTCATCTCCATATGACGATTACCTAAAGAGGATTGCTGAGTGATGACCAAAGGTCATGACAGAGCGTGAGACCGAGCAGGAGCTGCTCTTCTTCAGCATCAGAGTCTTTCTCTTTCCTGTCACTAAATTCATTTAGCTCTAAGGTATTAAACACATACACAAACACTCACTGTTACTGTATATACAGTACTGAAGTGTAATCATGTCCACTTTGATAGAGCCTAAGGCATTAATGAACCACACATTCCAAGGAAAACAAAAGAACAACATTTTATGGAAAATATTAGGAAAACGGTGATGTCATATATGATGTATGAAGATGGATTTTTTTTCCTCTCCAAGACTTGGAACACAGAGTTTCACAGCAGAGCATTGGTCATGGAAAGCCTTGTTTGGTCGGGCATGTTGGATTTACAACAGTCTTTCATCATTTTTACAGACACTGCCAATCTGCTTTCATTTCACCATATGCTTGTTAAGCAAACATATACAGTATACTCACACACCAACAGACACATAATAACTCCACCCTGTGCAACACACACCTTTCAAAGTCCTCACATGTGTCTTTAACAGCATTCAATCCTTTGCGAATGGTCTTTCAGTCTGGAATGTGTCTGAGAGCATGCGGTAACAGGGAATTAGCCGCACGAATGTCTCTTCATTATAGCAAAAATATTTGTCCTACCATTTAATTGACAGAGGCAGAGTTCCTGCAGAATAATAGCTCTCCCTCAAAGCCCAGTAAAATAACTACTGATGCAGAACAGGATATGAGCCAGAGTGTATAAAAGAAGAAGAATATCTGAGTATAGTGCGTGTGCGTGTGTGTGTTTGAGAGAGCGGGTGTCTTGTTTTCCACTACAGTGAAAGTTGTTCCATTAGAATCCAATCTTTATAGAGTACTCTGTTTTTTATGGTCTTCAACTACCTCTTTACAGACACCCTATACCCCTTTGAACCTGGTTCCCCCAATGTTCCTCCCACAGATATCCACTACAAGAGGGCTGGCTCTCTCCATGCTCAGTTCGTCTCCTAAACCCCAGTGCATGGAACAGTGCCAGCTCATAGAATTTCCCCCGCTCTCGCCCTGCTAATCATCTTAATAACAGGGGTGCAAAAGAAATGTTAGCTTACCAGCATTTTTCTTAGTTTTTGAATGCTAGAACTTCACTTTTTTTTGACCACTTAAGATCCATATTGTGTAAAAACATTACACTGCCAAAGCTGTGGCTGAATATTACATTGTAAACTGCACATCTTTGCCAGGCTTTTCACTGGCAGGATGCATCATAAATACTACTGAGGTCATCATGGCACCCCTGGGCGGCCTTTTAAATAAATGTAGACACAGTTCCTTTGGTGGTTTAACTGAATTCATGACATTATCTTGGCAAGGAAAAAAATGGGCACTGACTTAAATGCCACAAACCTTTTGTGAACCGAAACTGTGGGCCAGTTGTAATCTTTGAGGGAAGAATTATGAAAGAACAGTTGTTTCATCAGTAAGCCATGGTATTTTCCACAGAGAATCAAAAAGAATCAAACATTCAGTAAATTACTGAAGCTTTGGAGAAAGATGCTCATAAAAGATACAGATGCTAGGGAACACAGCCAGTGGGGCTATGAAACAAAATCACGACATCATGTTCTTCAGAATCTATTGCCATACATCTGAGAAGTCAGCCATATGCAACAGTGGCAGATATGCAAACTTTTACTTACACATAAAACAACAACAACAAAAAGCATCTAATCAATGGCCTCTCTAATATATGATATTCAATCTGTATATTAACACTCAGGTGGGGCTTAAATGAAGGCTATAAGGCAGAATTTGAGGTTACAGAAAGTGAATAAGCTATCGATGTCCAAACTTAAAAGCTTAAGATGAACATAAATGATCTATCAACAGGTGCACTGATACACAGGAAACACAACTGATTAGCTTAGATAAGCATGAAAGCTTACAAATCTTAAAAATATTAAAAGCTCCCTGATGTGTCAGAAGGCTAATGAGCACTTTGGTCCTTTCATGTTTTTGCTTTATCACATACATATGTTCTAGAAGCTCAGTCCAATGGTGACCTAACACTAGCCTTTCTGATAGCATGTCTATTGCCCAGTTCCATAGACTTTCCACAGTTCCAACTTCTAGATTTACAATTCCATTAATTTAAAAAGCCCTATGACACAATTTTAGGAGCCATGTTGATTCCTGAAAGAAAACATAATTATACTAATTACATACACATTACTAATTACACAACACATTCAAAATAATCATTAGAAATTGCATAACACTCTCAGAGACTCAAAACAAATCATTGTCACAATTAAATTATGACGACAACTGCCAAAGAACTACTATAAAAAAAGTTTCAAGAATGAGTTAAAGGGCTGTCTTATTAAATGGGCTTGAAAATAAATGTGATTTCATAAGCAAGAGAAAATATGTTTGTAGAACTCATTCTAAACAGAAACTGATATTACAGATACAGGTCTGCTTCACCACTCATACACTGTGTATTTGACCATAGAGCAAAACTGCACAGGGAGAATCTAAGGATTTGAAGTTCAGCAGTTTTGTGGAAAACTGCTTCCCGACCCCTTTCATTTATACATTTTCCATATGGAAACATTCTGGAGTCTAATGTACACACATGTTTCAATTCTGCAAAAAAAACAGCTTCTTTTCGAAGTTAAACATTTAGAAGCACATAATATGGACACTATTTGGTTTAATATTTACTCAGGTATGGTCTAGTCATTCACATTGAGTGCTAAATGTGTTTAAGTGCATGACTATGCAAATTTATGCTAAAGTCAGAGGTGTGATGTCCAGTGCTAGTTGTAATATGTCTCTTCAGATGTGAGGCAACATTCATCATCCTTCATCATCCACTCATCAGTCATTCCTGGAATATCTTTAGAATGACATTCTTCTCAGTTGTGGCTTGCCTAAGATAACCTCATAACACAAAGCATTACTACATCACAGTGGGGGATTTTTTCCTCCATTACTAAGAGTATGAGTACATTGGTCTCCATTCACCTTTGCTGACTATGATTATGTTCATTCCAATAAAAAAAGGACAAAACCTCTGTGGCAAGCAAAACTAACTCACATTGTATGACTTCCAAACAATAAATAAATAAACAACAAAAGTAATCATCAACTATAATGACCTACACATGTGGAACTGGAAAAATGGCTCTGTCGATCCTCTTGGTTTCCTCTTATTAATTCATTAGTTCATGATAATTTAATTTTGCATTGTAAAACTGGAAGAGGAAAGGCAATTACTAACAATGGATCGTGAAATTTATTGGAGAATGAACAGATACACAAAATCACATCCAGAATAGTTTCTGCCCATTTTCCAGGTGAAATATGCCACAGACATTAGCTGTTCTGTTTGAGTCACATTGCTAATGGCTAAGATATTGTTTGGAGCCATAATGTTTCAAATACATGTGTCATATATGACTGGATAACATATTACTCTTAAACTTAGTCTTAATTTCAATGTAGGATCCACTACCAGTATTTCACATTCAGCTAATATTTGCACAATTGTGGTTATGTATTCTGTAAATGTTAAATAACCTCAACAACACAACTGGTAATTCTATCTTATGTTTCTGTTAAAGCTTCCCTGTAAATACTTCAGTGTTTATGTAGGATTAAACTAAGTGGCTATGCAGGTTTGTGAGCCATTAGTCAGTGAGAAGAACAGCAAAGACTGCAGTCATCTGTTCACTCAATCTACAGGGAGGATTCAGTATGTATACTGTCATAATGAGTGGAAAAAGACCGCTCACACTGATGGCTGTGTGTGTGTGTGTGTGTGTGTGTGTGTGTGTGTGTGTGTGAGAGAGAGAGAGACAGAGAGAGAGAGATGCTTTGTTCTCTTTTGGCAAGTCCAAAGTGGCATTTCAAAAAGAAAATATAAGAAATAAGGGTAAATTTGAGACCAAAGTAAAGAAATGAGAAAGACAGGAGTAACGACAACCAACACAAATATGGATAAGACAGTAAATGATGATGTGTCTGGCAGAAAGGATATTTTCCGTGTTTTTGCACACATGAGGGCCCACATGTGCTCCATTCATCACCCTGAGCTATGGAAAAAGGGAAAAATAAATAGTGGAGCAATTTATTACATAATATCAATTTATATATTAATTTAGAATTATTATAAGTATAAATTGTTGTCAAATAATATTTAGTATTTTTTGGAGGTCTTCTATATTTAAAAAATACGCTCCTAACAGCACATCAGAAATTATATATGAATCTGGCCCCTGCTGTTATCATATTTTGGCCGTATGTGCGTATGTACTGTAAAGGAATAAGTAAGGTATTCACCAAGATATATTTAATTTTTCAAATATTTTCTAATTCTGCAGTTTAAATTCTTTCAGTTTATATATTATATATATAAGCTGAATATTAAAATCTTACACAACTGGTAAAACCCATAAGGGCACAATAATCAGTTATAATAAAATAATGATTAAATAATCAGAATAAATTCCTCATGCTTAAATACTGTGGCTACGATTATGATCTCACCATAACAACACACAGATGTAAATGTTGTCAAGAAGACCGATGGAAAAAAAACTTTGATTATGAACAATTTTCTTGTGTTGCCTGACAGTTAGAACATATGTTGAACAGTTGGAGACATTTTAGATTTTATTCCCCTGTTCCTAAGAGGCCTTCCAAACGACCTTGAACTTAATTTTCTCATGGCAGTTATTGACTGCAATTATTTGTATTATGTCAACTTTCTAACACTCGTCTAGGTATATTAGACTCCTCTGAGACGCATCATTTATTTTACGGGAAATTTAATCCTGTGAAATATGTTCATGCTTATGTGTGTATATGTGTGTGTGTTTAATATAGAGAATAAGTGAAGAATTTCTTCCCTGTATTTAGTTATTATCTCTATTAAATCTAGCAAATTGTGTTTTTATTTAATTAAACTAACTTGCTCTTTAAAGAGAGAGAGAGAGAGAGAGAGAGAGAATTCTTGCTCCCAAGAGAAATGTAAGACGTGAAAGAAAAGCTTTGAAAAAGACAGAGAATGAGATAAATGTTAGTTTTGTTTTATAAAACTGTCCGTGGTAATAAATGGTCTTCCTCTAAAATGTCCCATAGCATCTTATTCATTTCATGTGAAAAGCTGTGAGCTCTTTTCTAGTCTAAAAAATTGTAAATGTTTACAAATTCACGCACATTGATTTGAGGTTAACAACCATTAACAGGAGAATTAAGGAAATGATATAGCAGTATTAGCCATCAAAATTATTTAGCCTATAAAAGAGTGCTGCGGAGACTCCCTGAATTTTAGTGGCTGGAGATATATTTATCTGGATTTATTAATTTTGCTGATGTGTTATATTAAACAAGGTCCTAACAAAGACGCAGTGTGTAAATATTATGATTATTAGTCACTGTGTGATTAAATATTGCAGGATCTTTGAAGCATGATCTTTTTTCCAATAAGTGTTGTAACAGGTAGCATAACTCATTTCATTGTTAGGCCTCATGAGGAATTAAAAAATATTCTTTCTTAGTTTGCTTACTGTGGCTGACAATTCACCACTCATATGTCACGCATTAATTTGCTGTTTCACACAGTGAAAATGTTGATCAGTGCCTAAAAGTGACGTTTTGTGCTGGTGAAAGGCCATTTTATGCATCAGACTGTTAAGAGGCTGTGAGGGATTATAAATTTTGAGTCACTCTGGGTCTAGTCAAGGATCTCCTGCTGACCAAACAGAAGGAAAGAAAAACACAGGGTGATGTCAGCATCACAAAGTGTTTGAAAGAGGCTATTATGCAGTAATGCTGTGTCCATTTGAACTGGCATTGCATGCAGAGCCTTTGGTCCCAGACAAGGGTTAGAGAAGGGGAGTGAAAGAAAACACACATTAACACGCTTCAGTTTTCATTGTGACTGAGTGTCCAAAATATTTAAACAGTGGAAACAGTTCAGGGCCACAGGGACTCTTCATACTCTGACAGGGAGATTCAGGGAGGTGGATCACACATGCCTTCCATATGCAGTAAGTGTTGGGAGAACTGAAGTAGCTGGCAGATATCCACACTGGGCCAGTGTTGGGCCCATGCTGGACCTGTGCTGGGTTTGTCTGGTGGAGTGATGCTTGGAGCACGCTCAGGAATAGCTGTGGTAGTGTCTGCCAGGAATGCTGCTGCAGAAGCAGCTCCCTCTCACAACGTCTAAGGTCCATAAATGCCCTCATTGTGCCCCAAAACATGGCCAGACTCAAGCAAAATCACACCACGCCACATCATGTCCATCCTCGCTGTGACAGAAAATAGCCACATTGCCCTTCATGCAGAGCTGATCTGAAAAACAGCAAATGTTTACTCAATGTCGCTGGCTGATTAAGCTCTCAAGGAGTATCAGTGTCCACAGTGGAATGAATATTTGAGATGTCAATGTGGGATTGTTGCAGACAAAAAATACATTAAGTGACTGAGAGAAAGCGAATGTTTAAATGTTAAATGCGTTGCCCTTGTTGTTTTTTTACAGTTTTTTGTGTAATTGTTGATGTGTGATAATTTGATAATTTAATCAAAAGTGGCAGACGTGGACTTAACCAAGTAGACTAGTTGTTAGATACAGTTACACATGAATTATTCTCTGTTTTATGATTCAATGCTTATTCACTGTAGAATGTCCAAATAAAGAAAATAATGCACAGCGGTGATTTAATGTTGGCTTCCTGTAAGCTGTGACTAATACAGCTGCTCATGAATGAGAGCATTTGGAATCAGAGCACTGGATGATAATACTGATCTCAGCTGAGCTCATTTCTTTCTAATGAAACTAATTAAGCTGCCAGCTTTTAAAATATCTGACACTATTTATTAAAATGTAGATGACAGTAAGATGGTGTCACAGATGGTGTTTTATCATTAAGAAGTTGTTTATACACACCCTGGTATGGCTGGCAAGATTGACTTTCCTGGCAGCTATAAATTATGTAAAAATTAAAGACCAACAAAACTTTAAAAGGTGCCATTACTTATGTGCTCTATATTTTAAATCTTTCAAAAATATTCAGTATTTATTGTGCACAATGAATGATGAGTGATGACTCAGATTTTAAGACCAGACCTCAGATGACTGTGATTCATGTGTATAATACCATAAACTAAAAGTAAAGTGAAAACACACACTGCAAATCATGAACACACTCATCCAGAGCAGTGGGCAGCTATCAGTGCAGCACCCGGGAAGACACTGGGGGACAGTCGTTTTACATTTACATTTATTAATTTAGCAGATGCTTCTTTATTAAATTATCCAGAGTACCTTAAAAAAGAGAGAACAAGAGCATCTAACAACTGGGAATCAGACCTGCAACCTTTGAGTTACAAGTTAGACTCTCTCTATCGTGTCCTTCCACACTGTGACAGAAAACAGCCACATTGTCCTGCATGTAGAGCTGATTTAAAACAACAGCAAATGTTAACACAATGTTGCTGGCTGATTAAGCTCTCAAGGAAAAAGARCATCTAACTTTTCTGCTGGCATTGGGAATCAGACCTGCAATCTTTGAGTTACAAGTTAGACCCTAACCATTAGGCTATGACTACCCACAAGTAAATATTATCATTATTTTATGTTATAGGTACAACACACGACTGATGTAACATCTCCTAAGAGAACTACTGTAGTTTCAGTTAGTCAGGGCTACAAAAATAAGCACTTGTTTTGGAATGACCTTCAAATCATGCCATTTGCTTAATGAATAATGCTCACAGAGCTACGGATAATACAAGGTCAACATGTAGCTACAGATGGAAATTAGAACTCAGAAAAGTGCAGTTTAATCTTCTTGCTAATGATTTTCAGTCTTAATTAACATTGCAGTGATGGACAGCTGCTATTAGCTCATCATTCATTTTGTGCACAAAAACTCTCCAGTTTAACTTCAGTGAATTAACACTGTTAAACAGAATGAAGGATTTGAATTAATTAACCATATTAATCCCGTTGTAAATTACAACAGTACTTTCACCTTATCATTCATTTTTGTATGTAATTATTAATGCATGTGTGTGTGTGTGTGCTTGTATGTTATGGTGTAATTGAGAGAATCCAGCTGAAAACAAACTGGCAGTCAGAAAAGACGAAAAAAGTATCCAAGTGACCTAGTTTCTCTGAGGTCTGGGTGCTTTTTATACGGTTAAATATTTAGATAGTTGATTTTCATGAAGAAATGCCTTATCTCACTTTCTCTCAATCTAAGCTGCAGCAGATGTCCAAGTTTTTTAAGTTCCCACTTAAAATCCCACTTTTTTGGCCTCCTGAGGACATGCATCAGCACTAAAACATCAGTGAAATAGGATGCTGAGCTCATGTCTGAGGAAGGTCTCTCAGTCTTATTATCTCTCTATGTCTTTCCTCCAAATCTGGAAACATTTTATGTCTGGACTCTCTCTCTCCTTTCTTTATCCCTTTATAATTCTGCCAGACTCTCTCTCTCTCTCGCTCTCTCTCTGCTAGTCTGCAGTCACATGTGCCCAGGGGGTGGTAAGCAGTTGTTATTCTCAGTTCTAAGCCCTGTTCTTAGTCTCGGCCACTCAAATGATGCTGTAGAGCATCTGTTTTGCTACATTAGTTCTATGGAATTCATTTTTCGAAAACCATATCCATGTGTTCAACAGATCTGACAGCATTGCTGACAGCATTGTAGCTCAAAATCACATGTCTGTTGTTGTTGTGCCTGATACTCATGTAGGTCAGTGCTTTTTGATTTAGTTTTCAGCAAAAAGCCTTAAAAAGTTTCTGAGTAAATACCGGTGATGGTTCTTGGCACAGGTAGCCACTGATCATGTGCGCTTCTCCTCAGAAGCATTCTACCTAGTAATTAGGGTTATCAGGGCATTACATACTGTGTAGAGACAAAACAGCCCTTACTGCAAACAGATTGTTGTGATCATTTGGGACTGTTTCTTCAGACGTGAGGTAGCAGATCGTTTCATTATAATCCTTCATCTCTGACTGGGAGGCCAAACTCCACTCCCACATATTTTCAGGGTTTATGTAATAGTGTGATAAACGAACAAGCAGCTGCTGAAGAGGATGAAGAAAAAAGTGAAGAAGAGGGAGAGAGGAGGAGAAAAGGAAAAGCCTGTGGTCATGAAGTTTGGGTTCTGATGGCTGGCCAGGAAGATTCCAGCTGTAACACACCTTTGTATATCATTCTGTGTCTGTTCTCCATCATGTGTTGAGCAAGAGTGTTTCGCAGGTTAACTGGGGTTTATGAAAATCACAATGCTTCACGTGTTTTATAGAAATATAAGCTATCCGCACACTGTTTGATTTAATGCACATGATTCACACATTAAAATTACTATTCCACATGCTTTGATTCCAGTGCAGATGAAATCATTTCATGATTTGTAATTTTGTGAATATGTTTATAGTTGACCATGTTGTACATGCATCTTAACATACTGTCTCCCAGCCTCCCTGGAAAACATCACATAAGATGTCTGCAAAGGTTTATCACTGTAATTTCATTCACGTTGTTAACCACATGCTCCTGTAGCTCAATGGGCTGCCCATGGCGCTAGTAACAACAAGGTTGTGTGTTTGATGGGAACACACATACAGTAAAAATGTACCTGTAAATTCCTTTGGATAAAAGTATCTATCATATGGTTAAACGTTAATGTGAACAATAACAATATATTGCTTAGAGTGACAAAACAATTTAAACTTGAATCATTCTGATCCTATATTTAAAAAAAGTCGCTTTGGATAAAAGCGTCTGCCACATGCGTAAATGTAAAAACCCAAAAGTGATAAGTGAGATAAATTTACCTCAGAATATTGATATAGGAACATTGTTAAAAAAAACATTGTTATAATGTTTAAGGAACATTGCTCAAAAGTCCTGTTTAAAATCATTTTGTTCTTTCCATGAGTATCATCAAATATTTGTGGAAAACATCTGAACTGTTAACATTCTTAAAGTAATGTTCTGGCTTTGTGGTGATTGACATTGCTTGATTTTTATTTCCCAGTGTAATAAATAATTACTTTTGCAAATTCACGTGTGTGCTCCTTCAGTGACTGGCTGCTCAGTTTGCACCAATCATTTTTCATGCATCACTGTAATCATTCTCAATATTTGTGTAAAGCTGTTACCTCACCGTTCAGGCACCTCCAGTCAAACACAGTTCACAGGTCCCCACTGAGCTCTTAAATAGCAGGAGACCTGCAAATTAGTTGAAAAAGTTACTTTAGCTGAACCCAGTCCCAACTGATTACATAACATAATTTTTCTTGGATCAACAAAGCATTTGACCTTGTCTGCTAAGATGTTATATATGGCACTGCTCACTTATTATTTTATTCAGTCAGTTGTCCATACATGTAATGAGTGTTTTCTGTGAAGTCCAGAACTGTTTGCCACATGATTTGATGTCCTGTAGTTTAATAGTCTGGCCTGTAGGCATCAAGTCTTTGTTCTCCAGAGGCAGTTTATAGCTCAATTTAATTTAAATAAGATCCTTCTGCAAACAGAATTTACCAATGCCCATATAGAGTGTTAAATTGGATAGACTTTAGACAGAAGTAAGGGCCAATGCCTTTTTAAAGGGTCAAGAAAACAAACAGCGTAAATGTGCCATTTGTAAATCCTTATAAAGAAGTTTCCACTTGAAAACAGCCATATAAGCAACAATTCCTGATTGTATGACACTGCCAGGATTATTTATATTTAATTATTATTACACACCGCGTGATGATTACATATAAAAAATGTAAAAAATAATGCCCAATTAAATTAAACGTCTATTTTTTATCTGTATTTTAAGTATAAGTATCTGAGATTTAAAAAAGCAAACTGTGGGGGGCTGTTTGCATGTGTGTGTGTGTGTGTGTGTGTGTGTGTGTGTTAACTGAAACTCTGACTCAAAGCACAGACATAGCACATCTGTGTTGTGTTTCATTTACAATTTTTTATACGTACATGTATTTACAAATCTTTACTATTTTATTTACAAATGTTATTTTATATAAAATGTATCGTTATTACTTTTATTATTTATATTGCTGTTGTTTAATCGTATGTTGGGTGCTGTATTGTCATCACAAGTAGAACAGTTCTCCAGCACAAGGTTTTTAATAGTGTCATTGGACAATATTGTAAAGCAGTATAATAGCACTTCTTGAATTTGTTTCTATTCATGAAATGTCAGACTGAGCATTGAGAACACAACTAAGAACACACTAAGATTATTCAATAAACTTATTTTACTCCATCAGCACTTCTTCTCCTGCCTCATGTTCTTCCCCTCTATCTACATCCCCTTTATATCTGCCTAGTGGTTAAATAGAAGTGTTAACTAGCTTTGAGCAATTTATTTCTCTGAAGAAAAACAATACTAGTGAACTGGATCTAAATTTTTGATTTCTAGGGTAGGCATAGTTATAATTGGATCCATTACTTATAATTTACATTTATGCATTTGGCAGACACTTTTATCCAAAGCGACTTACATTGCATTATACTATACATTGTTTCTGAGTATGTGCAATCCCTGTGATCGAACCCATGACCTTGGTGTTGTTAACGCCTCGCTCCAACCACTGAAGTACAGGAAAGCCTTAATGAAAAATAAAAGATTTAGCATTTGTATTGTACAAAATACATCAAAGAAATGTAAACAATCAACATAATTCTGATTATTTGTGTCTTATATAATTAAAGAGATAGTTAGGAATAAATACTAACAATAACCTGTTGACAGTATCACTGTCTATCACTATTAGTGGTATGCTTGTAATGCTTATAAAGTATGTTATAATTCTGTATGTGAGAAACTATTTGTTGCTGGTCTGAACATTTTGCTGGACTCATAGTTGTAGCCAAACAGAATAATTAATGAAATTATACACAGCCTTTATGAGGCTGTAAGAATATAAGAATAATCATATAAGAGCTACATTATTACAGACAGAAGCACAATCTGCCCTCTGCTGGCGCAGTGTAGTAAGTGCAAGTTTGATACCAAAATATTTTCAAATCAAATTCAGTTTACACTTTCATTTGAATTCCTTCCAGCCATTATCACCTAGACATCTGATATACGGAAATACATGTAAAACATATATAATATATATTAGTGTGTGTCATATGCTTGTATTTATATGCAACATAAATATGATCATGTTTATATCTGTAGGAAGTATATGGCATATATATTTTAGCTTGAATTTACTTCAAGCAGAAATATACTTGCCATACATATTAAATTTCTGTTTACATTTATATTTATGAATATTTGTATATATACAGTATATACCAGATTTGTATGGTATGGGATTTCAGAGATTCTTCACAGGTAAATTCAGGCCCATACCCCTCCCACTCCTGAGGGCTTGCGTAAGTGTTCCATCATCTGTGCATGGCACAGTCAAAATGACCCGACTACGAAAAAACACCTCCTTATGACGCACATACATCAGCCATGTGAAAATAGCATGTGTCTTTTGTGACTGGATAATGTTGCAAATAGGAAAGCAGATCTGCACAGCCTATGAGTTGCCATGGAGACAGGGCATGGGTGGAATTCTCTGAGGTCCAGCGAGGGAGGTGCTCCTCCCTTTAGAGAATTTTAGCTGTTTAAAAAGCTTAAAATACTTCTCACTTTAAAACCCACCTCCCTGTCTACAGCGAGGTGTGTTTGACTGATGCATGAATAGAGTATGACAGTCAGTTCGAGCTGACGCACATCTTTGCATTGTTTCGTTGTTTTCATCAAGAAAACTTTGATGCAGAGGTGTGGTTAGCAAGTGCAAATTCAGGTAAGGCCAGTTCCCAGATAACCAGAAGCGAGACAGGTCCCTCCCCTCACCTCTTGTGTCTGAAAGCATACTCTATGATCTCCCAAACGATCCTACTTTAGCCTTCCTCGATCATCTCACCTGTGCCCATCAGACAGAACTTAGGTAGGTACACAGTCTTTACCTTAAATACATAGAATCCTGATGTGGAATATATACTTTCTAAAGCATTTACCTGGTTTGGTTTGTTGTAAAACAGTGAATAGGTATTAGATGTCAGTGGTAAGAAGGCTATTAAAATTGTAATCCTCATTAGTAATAATTTGCAACAGTGCCGAATAATAAATAATTTTTTAAATGTTTGATGAATGGCTCAACATGCCATGTGTAGTAAGTGAATTCATTTGTATATGTGCATAAATGATACATTATTACAGCTTCTTGATGCTCTGGTAAGCTGCTTAAAGTAACCAATAATTAAATTCTTTAAAGAAATCTTTGTCAAACAAATCTAGATTGATGTGCATATGGTGTTAAGATGTTGTGGGTGACATGGGAATAGCAGTTGGTTTTTAATAATGTACAAAGAACTCAAGCCATGAAAAAAGCCATGTTTCAGATATGATGTATTAACTACTACCATCTGGGAAGATCGAATCATAGGTAAAACAGCCCAACATCAGAGTGTTATGATGGCAGCTTGACAATAAAGTACACCTCTACCTCTCTATCCGCTGTACCTCTATGTAGCAGCTTTCATCCTGCTGCGTACATTGTACTTCATGCCATAGACTCAGTGCTAGAAAACCTATTTAGGTACATTCTAGGATTTTTCTTAGAATATATGGCTCTAGGATGCTTTGCATAGAGAAAGCGCATATAAAATGTTGTTATACATTTCTGATTACATTTTTGGATTAAATTGACATGGATTTTGACATGGACTCCATTTCAAATTTCTTCAAAATTCTGTATTCAAATTGTAATAACAGAATATAACAACCACTAAAATAAACATAAAACAAAACATTAACTGTAATCAATAATATGTATTCATTATGTATATGTCTATATTCTATATGTATTAATAATATACCTTATATGTATACACTTCACTAGGAGTGAACAACTGGTTTATATAACATGCTGAATAAGCTGCTCTGAATTCTGGGAAACATCTTTTGAAATTCTCATATTTTTAAAGGTGGGAAGTTTCCACTTAAAACTAGGCCAGTAATGCACACTTCAATATCAATACACTCTTTACGTGTGTAACATTCTCAGATGGGTGATTTTAGTTTTGCTTGTGTGTAACAATAATGGATGATAGCAGATAAACTAGCCGAACAAGAAATAGCTGTGTAAATATCTATGAGATGAACATTGTTACTAAATTAGTCACATGTGAATTGTAGGTGTGTCATTTCAAAAATAATTTTATCAAAAATAATAACAACTATAAATATACATATGAATTTAACCCATTATTGTCATCTTGCATGCTGAATGTATTAATTATATCTTCATTATATCAATAAGTGAATTACTTTTTGAAGTTTTTCTCAAATTGCATGTCAAAGTATAGTTGTGTACTTTGTATACCAAGTGCAAAACACAGAATATTGCGTGCTTAACTCTTGTTATATCAGTACAAGGTTGAATGGTGTACGTTACACTTACAATAAGAGGGCTTAGATACACTTCAATGACAATGACTCATGGGAGTATAAAGCAAACAGAACGTTCTGTTAAATAAAGACTTAAATAAAAACACTTGCATTGTTATAGGAGATGTTTTAGGCTTTACTTCCATCAAATGTTGATTTTAAGAAGTTTCAAGGTAGTTTTTGTTATGTGCCTTTTTAAAACTATTTGCTAATACAGTGAGACCATGTAGACATGTCGAGATTACGTGACTGACCTAACAGTCACTTTATCCCAGGTATTAGATTTTCGATCACACAATAAATTATTGAAAACGGGCCATTTCAAATACACCATTTCTGCGACATCTGTAAATTTTGCTTTTGTGTGATTGTACAACATCACTAGATAGTAGTCAGTGTAAGTCAAAGACGGCGACCATAGGTGCAATACAAAGACTAGTAAATGCACTTTTATCTTCCTTTTATCTTTATCTTTGGATGCTTGTGTAGAGAGTTTTGTCCAAAGAGAGATCACAGTGTCTATTGTTATATGCATGTTAATGTGTGTGTAACATCTTCTTTTCACAGGTAAAGGAACCAGACATGAAATTGCCACTGGGCATCACACTTACACTCGCTCTCCTTCTGATATCTCAGAACCTCCAGCAAGTCTCTACCCAGATTCCTGATGAATGGAAGAGAAGTAATGAGACAGTATATGAGGATGACAATGGAGAACAATCATTGGGAACAGCTGCTGAACCAACAGGAGGAAATTATGAAGACTTTATAAGCAATGAGGATACACATGCCATCCCATTGAACAGTGAGAGCAGCTCAGAAAATGAAGGACAGTTATTCGGCTCCTTTTATAATAGTAGAAATAAACAAAAGGGGATGAATTCCACAATGACAGAACAAATTCCTCTTGCTGCAGACATGCTGCCTGGTAATGACACAGAGGAAGGTAGTTCTGATGTGCCTGTAGATACAACACCACCTCCCATAATAATACTTAATTCAAGTTCTGAACTCACAGATACATCAGCAGAATACAATGAAACACTGATTCCTGATACAGAATCAAATACCTCCACATCAGAGCCAGTCCAGACCATCCAAACCGTTTTTAATAACACATATCCTGATCCAAACCCAGAGGATACCACAGTAGACAGTAGTCATGAGGAAGGTTCTGGATCTTTACCCTCAGAAGTACCTACTAGGAGTCCAACCACCACAGCAGAAGATCATGAAGATCAAGAGAACATCCCAAACAGAACTACAGTGAATCCACCTGAACCACCAGTATACACAACAACAAAGGCAATGATTCCACCTGTCATGCCTGAGGAAGTGACTACTGCTGCCCCAGATAGTGAAAATGCAGAACCCAACCTGACTGGATCTTTTGACACAAGAGGGGATTCCGCAAAAGGTTAGACTTAAAAATGATCCCCAAGCATTTCAACAGTATCAAGCACAGTTTCAAGTTTGTTTGGAACAACAGACCAGGATTAATGTATTGGCTGAGCAGATGTACAATGGGACATCCAAAAGCATTCTATAAAAGGACATAAATACCATTAGAATTGTTTTTTTTAAATATGTACTTTTTTGTTAGTGTAAATAGTAGAGAATGGTTTTACAAAATCATTAAGTATAGGTTTTTAAAAAATAGAATAGTACAGTACAATACATCAAAACAATTAATCAAAATAGAATATTTTCACATTACATTAGAAAAAGACTGAACCCTCAATCTGACAAACCAACAGCATTTTGGCATTTCATAATTCATAAGTATTATATCACTCCCTATTTCAATAGGTCATATACTGTAGTTAAAAAGCTCACAAATCTTTAATTTTTTCCCTCAAACAAACTCACATTCTCGGCTTCTCAATTCAGTTCTAAAAGCCAAATTTGCTGCTGTTCCTTTCTGTAGATTGGATTTCAGGCTTTGTTTGGCCCTCTGCTCTGGGCCAGAGTGTCCAGTTACTGACACCTCACCTTCCCTCACAATAAGAGTGGTGTTCACCCAATAGATATTGGGAGGGGCTTCTTTCAAGGTCAGATGTGGATCAATGTGACACATAGACTTTGAGACTAATTAAGAGCTTATATTTTATATGTTACATATATTATGAGGTTAAATAAGATTTAACAATTATATAACAAGTTCTGTTTGGATTATATTAATGAATTAACCTAAAATCACCTCTGATGATGTGGGTGTGATGTAATTCAAGATGGAAATTTAATCTCACAAACACGTTTAGACCATGATACTGCGTAGTCTATATTGTTAATTTGCAATCGTCATAGCAACACTATAGCAGGATGGTCCCTCTGTTCACTAGTGGTGTATGATCTGCCTGATATATTGGCTTTGCACAATGACATCTTTAAACAATGCAGTGTGTGTATTTGTTATTATAAACATCAATATGTCTTTACAGAATTCCCCTCAGAAGCTCAAGAAAAAAAGGAAGGACATGCATGGGCTGTCATCCTGGTAATTGGGATTATTGTGGGGATCGTTGCCCTGACAGCATTTATCATTCTAAACCGAAAGAACATGAGAGATTTCTCTCACAGAAAGCTGGAGGAAGAGATGTCACCTGATCCAGGTAACACAAAACTCGCCTTGGTTATTATCTTTATTTCTATCATTTTGAAACATAATCTATCTCAGTGCATACGAGGGCTTCAATGAACATAATAATGATTTCATTTTCCCCTGTTATGCTCTATTTATTTTGTTTTGTGTTCTCATCTGATTTAAGTTCTCAGACTGGATAACAGTGATCCACTAGACTTGGGATTTGGTTACTACAATCCAGGACAACAGATGGACAACATCCAGATGGACAAATTTCCACAGGGCCGTTCTAACTGAGAATACAACTGTGATGCCAAAGACACTTTATTTAACATTGCTCCCATGTGAAGACAGAAAGATGTAATGAAGAAAATCTTTACATTTTTTTAAGCGGTTTGCCAAATGAATCAAAAGGCAATTTCACACAACTCTGCAAATAAAAAAATCATTTTTAATTGTAAGTGGTGTTTTTTAACTATCTGAAGGAACAAGAAACTAAAAATATTCTATACTAGGTTATGTTTGAATTTCAGAGTACTGTAGAAATTATGCTTCCTATTTTCATTTGTTTTTTTTCTGCAGGTCAACAAGATTAATTGTGTAATTAATTGTGTAATTAATCTTAACAGTAATGTAACTTGTTAAAAAACACATTTGATTTCTGAATGTCAGTTTGTCATTACCAACATAATGGCAACTCTTCTTTGTGCACTGTGTTTGTATGTATAAAGGAAGAAAATTATGTAAATTACTTGGAGGAGAATTTACAGTTTTTTTGCCTCCCTACTACTTGTCTTCAGTGCCTATAATGTTGTTTGAAGGCTATAAGAAATCTGAAAGAGTATTGTAAAAACAAAATAAAGAATAACTAATAATATGAATACATTTTATGTAAACAAATAATAAAATGGTAAAACAAGACCTCATCGTTTGTGTCAGTATCTGGTCATTTTATAATCAATATATTTAATAATATTCGAAGTTCTTGGACCTCATCTACTGATCATCACTGTTCAATGATAAACATTTGTTAACTCCAGTCCTTTAGATGGCGCCAATTCCGCTTGAATATAGTGAACACCTTTCAGTAAACAAAGCGAAGAAAAACTTTCGAGGTTTTGGCTCTGGTTGAACGGTATCTCAAGTTTGTTTCTTTCGGAAGATTAGTTATGATCAAAACCGAACAGGTGTCGTGTTTATGGGCTAAAAGAACGGTAAGATCATAATGAGAAGCTTCACTACATCAGAAAGTAATACTGAACTGATAATGATCGATATTCTACCTGATGTGTAGATTAAATTATAGATTAAATACGTTTGTCTTAATATTACTACCTTAAATTTCACATTCTAGTATTATTTAAGTAAATAGGCATCTTGAAAATTGTAAAGATATTTTTTGAGAAGATGGCTGTCTTTATTTTATACATTGCTAACATAGTGTATATGGAATAGTGTAGATTCTACAGGTCAAATAAATCCCATATGAATAGCCATATGAGATGTATTTTTAGCTGTGGTCTGCTCTTTTGGTGGGTATTCTGCAGAGAAACTGGAGAGATTCTGTTTTCCTCCTGTTGAGGAGGTGCAGTCCTAGAGCTGGAATTCACAGAAGATTATTTTTATTCCATGGGACTATCGTATACCAAAAATGTAGCACACAGCAGGCTGAAGCACTGCAGGTTAATGACTTTGTGGAAAGTGAACATTGAATGATAACCAGGGAGATGTACTATTAAAATTAGACCTGATATGTTTTATATATCTCCTGATTGTGCGTTTGGGAAAGTACTTTTATGTACCCAAATTGCAACTGCGTGAGGGTGCTGTGGAAAGCAGGCAAGCTGGAGACCGAGATTCAGACCGTACTGGTGGAGGACTGCATCCTTGTGTCAGCATTCTCAGAGGCCCAGGTGAGCTCTTGAATTGTACTGGTCTATTGATCATATGAGATTAGATACAGAGGTCATTTCAGATGTTTTGCCATATTACAGACATCTCAAATAACAGCCTGCATTATTATTTTGTATTGGTTAGTTTCTTAAACAACTGTTGCACTGAAAAACACACTTAAAAAAACACTTTCTTACCATTAAAAGTGGTGTTTTGGAATGTTTGTTTAGTTGCGAGAGAACCCACAAGAGTGCTTAGAGTTTACCTGTGCTCCTTTCTTGGACGACTGGACCGGTGAGTCACATCTATATCTGCTTTTAGACTTTAACCGCAATATGTCTGAACTAATTGACCTTAAAGCAACCGTTCACCCAGAAATGATAATTCTGTCCGAAAGGGACATAAGGATAGCGTAATAAAAAAAGGACGAACCAAGGAAACTGATAGCTTTAAATAAAGAAGAGGAGTGAGAGGTTGTGGTACAGAGAGAGAGAGAGAGAGAGCGAGAGAGAAAGTGAAGGAGCTGGATGCTGAGTCTGTAGACGTGTGTAAGGTTGTACAGTCACACTTTTATCCCTTCCTCCTGTTAGCTTTACTATGAGCTGACCCAGAGCCCGCTTAATA
>JAZGTI010006991.1:0-13773 GCA_036877585.1 Botia kubotai | reverse complement strand
AGCACGGTTCAGTTGGACTCGGGCGCGGTTCGCATGTAGTGTGAGCGCTAACCGTGCTAGAGCACGGAACAGGACGCGTGACGTCACGTTTTTGCGACGATTCAGTGAAAATGTTCGTGCCACAAAGGTGATAGATCTGTTTAAAAACGGGCTGTGAGAGGGCTGTGGGCCACCGCGGACCAAATGACTCAAAATTATCCACAAAGTAAACAGAGCGATGGACTCCATTGCGTTCAGCGAGAGCGCCGCTCTTCCTGTTTATCCCGAAACCGTCGCACCATAATGAAGTAGGCGTGCTCGTAAGCGTGACGTAAGCGTGCTCCGGCACGAATGCTGAAACCCTATGTGAGTGCAAGCCAGAGGGGGAGTGGGGAGGGGGGACAATCGTACTCGGGCCCGGTTCACGGCAACCATGACTAGTGTGAGTACACCCTTAGTGTCAGAGGTGCTGATAGACATCTGGAGTAAAAGTTTGCACCCAGACTCTCTGGAGCCTGGGGTCTTTTACTCCTCCGCTTGGTTTGGGAGTTTTAAGTAAAGGGGGTAGTTTACGATCCAAATAAATAATCCAAATATTAGGCCATGTCGGACACTACATATCATTGGTTCTCTTTTGCCATTTGACTGAGATCTTATTTACAAGGTTTTTACACAATGGATACTTACAGCCTAATGCCTCCACAGGAGTGGCTGCCATTATGCTTATAATACAGCAGTCCTTAAACGTATCTTCATTTATTATTTACCTCTATTTACCTCAATATGATTCAGTTATCATATTATAATCTGCACTGTTTTTAAACGTTAACATCTTTATTATTACTCAACACACACATCAGTCCCCTTATTAAATAGTGCTCATATTTTCATACATACTTGTCCCTTTATGGTATAGGGCTCATACATTCATACACTCTTGTCCCTTTATGATATAGGGCTTATACATTCATACACTCAAGACAATTACTGCGCCCCTCTGTTAAATCACATTCAAGACTCCCAGTGGGGAACACAACCACTGCCACCAAATACAGAGTTTATATTCTCACACAGTCACAACTACTCTCACACAGACATTGACATAGACATTGACATATGTTCCCACAACATTGACATAAATCTACAACAATACATCACATATGCCTACTCGTGCAGACCTCTGTAATACACTTCCTCAAACACAGAGCGGTATTCATAGGACTTTACAATACATATGCCTACCCGTGCAGACCAATGTGATACATTTCTTCAACACACAGAGCGGTATCCATAGGACTTTAAAATAGAACACATATGCCTACTATTGCGAATAGTCAGAGGCATTTAAATCCATTTGCAGATTTATTAGAGAATAGTTTGGCAATACAGGGTCAGTCATCGAAAGACAGATACAGCAGGGACATTACAAAGCCTGGAATGTGTGGTCGGGGAAGGCAGCAGACAATCACAGGGAACATGGGACAGGCAAGGGTCGAGGCAGGCAGCTGGGCATTGGTCTTTAAACTTGTAAGGATGTCACACCCTAAAGAGTTGTGTGATCCAATCAAAGAGGTTTTCCTTTCACAGGAAACTGTTTTTTTTCTTCCATCATGCTGTTTTGCATATGGAATTTGATTGGATGTCAGGGTGGAAAGTTTTATAATATTAATATCAACCAAAGTTATCACAATTTTATGGACACTAATATTCAGGATATGAAAAATGCAGCTCATAGATACTAAACACACATACATGTGATCTTGATTAACAGAGTGACTCTAAAACGTTAATTTAAATGTGCACAACTTAGTATATATACAAACATAAAACATCAAAGACATATTGTTAGGTGTTCGGACTCTTATTTTGAAGTTTTCTGTTTGTGTCTGGTTTTCACTGTTTTCACGCACTTCCTGTTTGTAATCATCATCACCTGTTTGCCTTTGATTAGTTGTGCTATTTAAGTTCCCTGTGTCTATGTTCAGGTTGTTGGTTATTGTTGTATGTTGCCTTGATCTTGGTTCGCCAATGGATTGCTCTTGGTTCGCCAATGGATTGCTCTTGGTTCGCCAATGGATTGCTCTTGGTTCGCCAATGGATTGCTCTTGGTTCGCCAATGGATTGCTCTTGGTTCGCCAATGGATTGCTCTTGGTTCGCCTTTGGATTGCTCTTGGTTCTTGTATCATGGATTATCTTTGTGTCACGCTACTGTTGAATTTGTTGTTACCCTCCTCACTTACACTGTTAGTGTTTGTTTGTCTTTGCACATATAGCATGGGGAATATTGGGTTTATGTGTTTATACATTTTTATTATGCGTTAAGTGAATATGTTCACAAGTAAAAACAGTTTTGTGTGTTCTCAAAGGAAATGGAGTGAGAGTGAATCTCTTATTCCTTTGAGTTGTAAACAGCCTTATCTATCTATTGCTATGGTCACCAGAGGCCTGTTCATGCATCAGGGTGTTAATGGCAGTTTGGGGGTAGTTTTACAGACACTTTTTACAGACTGGATGACCCCGGAGACAGATCATCAGGATTTGATAGACTTCTTTTAGCTTAGTTTCTATATTTTGTTCCCTGCTTAGTCACAGCAGTGTGATGTTATGGCTGCAATTAGTAACATTATGCCTCCACTGTTTTTTTGTTGGCACGATTGTCCGACATATTATCAGATATAATTAGAACCATCAGTTTTTCACCAGTAAATAACTATAAATCATTATCAACTCTGTTCGTATCCAAGAGTTACAAATTGCAGCTTTAAACGTGCCAGAGGAGGACTGGCCCGCCTGGTCAAGCCTGGCTTCTCCAAAGGTTTTTTCTCCATCTATACATCATTGGAGTTTTGGTTCCTTGCCACTGTCGCCCTGCTGGCTTACTTGCTGGGAGACTGCTGACGTCTAACTTAGCCTAGGGTTTTGTAAATTGTAAACGTCTAATATTTTATTGTATATATATTTTATGTATGTTTCTATGCTAATTTGTTCTGTTTTATTATTCTTTGTTTCTTTATGTAAAGCTGCTTTGAAGCAATGTAACATTGTAAAAAGCGCTATATAAATAAAATTGATTGAATTGAATAAACAGAGCTGATAATCCTGCTTGATAATATTGGTTATATATATTAATTTAAAAACCGTTAGGTCTGATTTTATTACATGTCAAGCACTAAGAAATGTTACAAATGGAGATGGCGACAGGAGCAAAATGTTACATCACACTGCTGTGACTAAGCAGGGAACATAAATATAGAATCTAACTAGGCTAGGGGTAAATAAGTAAATAATAGGAAGTTTAGTAAAGAAGCCGGGCTCCCGCGGCAAGCGAGGAGCATGGACTTTTATTATGACTTTGGTTCGTGTCCCGTGTTTTGTCATTTCCGGATTTAGTTTAATCATTTGCTCCTGTTTATTTATGTATTTAAGTTCTGGGTTTGGTTAGTGTGTTCGTGGGTTATTGTTAGGAGTTGTTCTTTGTTTAGTCGTCGTTCGAGGTTCTCAGTCTGTGGATTATTTGTATTTTGCCTGGTTTTCGGATTATCGCATGTGCTTTGATTACTCTTTGGATCGCCCTTTGGATACCGTTGCCCCGATTAGGATTGTATGTTCATCACCGTGGTTTGTCTTTTGTATTTTCACGAATTACTGCTTTAAAGGTTAGTGTTTGTTTATTTAGTTAACTGTTTCCTGTGTTTATTTCATTAAATATCGCTTCTTATTTAGTTCCGTGTTCACGTCCCGTTTATTTTATACAAACACAACCGTCCATCCGTTCTCTCACCGTAACGATCATATTCCTACTGATCTGGGATCGTTCCATCCTGTTTCCCCACCATCTGGTTTGGATAAAGTTTGGATACAGCCAACTACAGGACCATGGGGAAATGACAATCAGACTTAGTGTGGAGCCAGTGCATCTGTTCTTATGTACTTCTGGGAAGTTCCCAGTTACATTTACCTAATTAATGCAGCCTAACATTTCCTTCACAAATCACAATTCCACATACAAATCCTGACAATGGCCCCGTTTACACTGTTAAATGCGACCTAAATTCCTAATAATTTTTTTGCTCATATGTGACACAGATCGGATCTGTGACAGTGTAAACAGGAAAAAAACGCATGCATTCGGATATTTCGAGATCGGTTTCAGGCCTCATTTATATGTGGAAATAAATCAAATATGGGCCAATGCGACTGTAATGTAAACAGGCAGATCGGATTTTCTGAGGCATTGCGTTCTGTACGTCATTAAACTGCGACAATTTGGTATTTCTTCGCGGTTTAATGACGTCATGTGGGAAGTACGTGTGGAGATCTATGACATAACAAAATCTAGCCCATTTTAAGTCTATAGATATTTTTTGCACGTCCAAAAAACATTGTACACCTGATTGCTTATAAAAGTAATACCACAGCTCTCCTCAATAAGCTTGTCATTCATGGGTGTATGCCAAATGGTGTGGAATAAGTTGTGACGAAGTTTTGTCCAGAAAAGAAGTATGCAGGAGAGTAGTAGTGATGTATTTATCCAAAGGAAAACAATAGGGGCTATATATACTTTCAGTGCTTGGGCCCTAAATATAGCATATAGCTGCAAGCAGCATTGACAGGCCCAAGCACTACTGCACCATTGCCACCTGGTACTCCTCAATAAATGATGCATGGTTGTCACACGCATGTATTTGCATGCATCACTCTCAACAGCCACGCCTCAGTCATCAGTTCCTACGGCCAAAAATACAGCTCAAGTTTGAAAGAAATTACTCAATTGACACAATGAGGCACTTCCTGTTTCCAGTTTTTGTCATAAATTTATTGCCTCTTCATGTCATAAATTTATGGCAACACCATTTGAGATATAAAAAATCTCTTTGCAATTTAGCATCTTCAATATCTTGTGTGTTTTTTTTGAGCCAGGTTCGGATAGCATCCCTATCATGATGTTCACCACGTTTGGTGACAGTCCTATAAATCCCCTAGGAAGAGTATTTAAAAATTCAGAGCCTGAAATTGACAAAAAATTCCACATACAATCCCAAATGGCCATCTTCATGTTGGGCGGAGCTAATGAACAATACTTGTACCAAGTTTGGTGACTATAGACAAAACTAATCCAATCACTTCAGTCAAAAGGGGGCGCTACAAAGCCCCCCCATCATGCCCATGTCTAAGCTTTTACTCATGTCTAATGGCTAACCACTATGATGTGTGTGCGTGCCATTTTTAACATGTTAAGTGCCTCAGATACACCTGAATTTTTGAAAACTAAAGTTTGATGCATTTCCATGGCAACAATATTTAAGTCTTTTGTGTGTCTGTGTGTTTGAGGGAGAAAGAGAAGAGACATGATAAATTGTTAAAAAGATGATCACTGTTTTCCTTAGTATAACATTGAAAAGCATTGAGAGCAGGGATGCTTTACTCTCTCTCTCTCATTTACACATTCCTTTCTCTGTCTCTCTCTCGTTGACACTCTCCTCTCTTTCGCTGACACTCTCTCTCGCTGACACTCTTCTGGGGATGCTATCTGAACCTCGTTCGAAAAACTACACAAAAGACTATGGGTGAGTTTTTGTTAAGATAATGCATTCAGTACAGTAATATTATCCTCTGATAAAGAGCCACACAAAGCTGCATTGGTATAACATACCATATAGTAAATAGATAAAAAGTTGTTAAATTAATAAAGAAACAAATACAGCCTTGTGGGTCTCAATTTGCCTTCGGTCTGGAATAAAATCAGACGCTGACTTTTTTGACAAATACACCACCACAAAGACCCCAGCAGCATCAAGGAATTAAGCAAATAAAGAATGGGCTGCTGATACACAAGTTTTATGAGACGATCAGAACAAAATAGTATGAGGTGTATAGGCCCATAAAGTATGTTTGCCCATCAGGAAAACGCCTGGTTGGCCCGATGGCCAGTCCACACTCACACACATACTGAGACTGAGTTCGCATAATTACCAATAACAACATCATTTTTAACCACTTAATTTTTCTGATACTTGAAAATTAACAACTGAATAAAAGATAAAGTAGGCTTTCACCCTCACTTTTGGTTTGGACTTCAATAGAGGATCTGGCACTGTCATTGTTATGGAGGAGGCTATGCTCCGCGGAGGAGCTCCGTCTGCTCCCTGCGTTTGGACATTGCTTTGGATTATGTTTTTGATTGTTTGCTGCCTGCCCTGACCATTGCCTTTATTACCATTACTGAGTTTGTCTAGTCCTCATTGCTCTGTTTGTCGGTATATGAACCATTGCTTGTTTTGCCCAATTCTTGAATTAAACGCTACAGATGGATCCACAAGACTCAAAAGTTTCCGTTACAGTCATACTGTCATACAGTGTCATGAATGCCTTTGCAACAGTTTCCATGACAAAGTTTTACAACTAGCAATAATAAACTCTCTTAAACTGCTACAATGCAGCCCACTATGGCAAGCCCTGTGTCACACATTTTTGAACCTTTGAATCAGTGTATGAAGCAATCACATGGGTGTCTGTGAAATGAAGCTTTGGATGTCACATGGTTTTGATAGAAAGAATCAAGCATAGATTCAAAGCTTCACTGAAAATCACTTCTTTTTTGACACAAGCCTCTGATCTTTGGTGCCATGGCTAACATCACTAGTTTCACTTAGGGCAGGGGTGTCAAACTCAGCTCCTGGAGGGCCAGTGTCCAGTATAGTTTAGCTCCAACCAGCTCCAGCACACCTGCCTGGAAGTTTCTAGCGATCCTAAAGACCTTTATTAGCTGGATTAGGTGTGTTTAATTAGGGTTGAAGCTAAACTCTGTAGGACACTGGCCCTCCAGGAGCTGAGTTTGACACCCCTGACATAGGTTTTCTTAGTTGTTGAATGTTATTTTAGTTCTCCTTTGTTCCAGTTCTCTGTTGTTCCAGTTTTTCCAGTGCTCTGAGTATTGCTCTTGTGGGTTTGTAATTAAAAAGAATGAAAAACTATGCATATGTGATATATGTATATGATATATGTGCCGTCTTTTCTGTCCCATACCAGAGGACAGAAAACCTACACCTATTCACCTACACCTATGCCTAATATCTGGTGCGCGTGTTTACATTAATCTTCTGGCCAAAAAGATTCCAGTCATTCACTAATATGAGTGGCATGATTGACCCTCGAATTGTGGACAGACTTTTGCTAATTCATCTGTTCAAAAATCGGCAAAAGTACGCCCAACAGCAATTAATTACAGCAAAAGCGTTTTTTAAAAATGTTTTTCACATCGGTGACACGACAACTCCATAAATCCTAATGGCCTCCTTATTTTTGGCTTTAATGCTGTTTAATCTGCACTGGCATTGCAGAAAGGTTTATTACATGTGCGAAATGACGTTCAACGCAATTTGTCGTGGAACAGTGACGTTACGGCCAAGGTAAATCGGATATGTGTGTTTAGACGCAGCTCTGGATATCGGATATGTGTCCGATTTAAACCCACATGTATTTCCATATTATATAATACAGTGTATTACAAAAGTATTCATACCCCTTGAACTTTTTCACATTTTGTCACCTTACAACCACACACTTTTACCACAAACTATTTTATTGAGATTTTATGGAATAGACCAACACAAAGTAGCACATAATTGTGAAGTGGAATGAAAATGATATACGGTTTTCAAAATTTAGTCAGAGCTAGTCAGAGTTGATGGGAAGATGGATGGAGCTAAATACAGGGCAATGCTGGAGGAAAACCTGTTGGAGGCTGCAAAAGACTTGAGACTGGGAAGGAGATTCACCTTCCAGCAAGACAATGACCCTAAACATACAACCAGCACTACAATGGAATGGTTTGAGTCAAAGAATATTCATGTGTTAGAATGGCCCAGTCAAAGTCTAGGCCTAAATCCCATTAAGCATCAGTGGCGAGACTTGAAAACTGCTGTTCACAGACGCTCCCCATCCAATCTGGCTGAGCTTGAGCTATTTTGCAAAGAAGAATGGGCAAAAATTTCTCTAGATGTGCAAAACTGGTAGAGACATACCCCAAAAGACTTGCAGCTGTAATTGCAGAGGTGGCTCTACAAAGTATTGACGCAGGGGGGCTGAATACAAATGCACACCACACTTTTCAGATTTTAATTTCTTAAAATTCTCAAAATTTGAAAACCATGTTTCATTTTCGTTCCACTTCACGTTTATGTGCTACTTTGTGTAGGTCTATTACATAAAATCTCAATAAAAAACATTTAAGTTTGTGGTTGTAATGTGACAAAATGAGGAAAAGTTAAAGGGGTATGAATACTTTTGCAAGGCACTGTATATTTCTATTTTTGAGCTTGTACAGATAAGGTCTTTTTGTACAAAAAGGTAGCTTTTGGATGCTGGTGAGTCTGGACACATTTCAGCGTCTTTAAGGTTTTGTGCATGGATGTGCCATTCAATAGGGGATGAAACAGGTATCTTGGTAACAAACAACAATAAAACAACAACAACAATTTAATTATTATTATTATTATTATTATTACCATGTGTATAAAAAAGGATGAGGACATTGAAGAACTCAATGAAGTAGTAATTTGTTGAAGTGTTGCAGTGACCAAGTTCATGAAGGGTTCAGCAAAGTCAGAATGAACATGGAAAAATATAAATGTGAACCTTTTATACGTGTGTATGTGTAAACCTGTAATCGTAATGCAAATGAAGTTTTCCCTTTAAATGTAAATTTACAATTGTGGTAGAAGTGGTCAATTTACGTTCCCACATAATAGCTATTGTTATAGGTGATATCCTAAATGGTAGGGTGATACTATCGTCTGACCAAATGTCTTTCCGAACGTAAATTACGGTCACGTATCCCTTTGATAACCATTTAGCTTCATTTCCAACATCCTCCTACCAATATATTCACTAGCCCTCCTCTGTACATGTCCAAACCACCTTAATCTGGCTTCCCTGACTTTTTCCCCAAAACATCTAACATGAGCCGTCCCCCTGATGAACTTGTTCCTAATATTGTCCAACCTCGTCACTCCCAAAGAAAACCTCAACATCTTCAGTTCTGCTACTTCCAGCTCTGCCACCTGTCTCTTCCTCAGCGCCACTGTCTCCAAACYATACATCATAGCTGGTCTCACCACTGTCTTGTACACCTTCCCCTTAAGCCTAGCTGATATTCTCCTGTCACACATCACTCCTGACACGTTTCTCCAGCCATTCCAACCTGCTTGCACTCGCTTCTTTACCTCTTTTACACTCTCAATTGCTCCATTGTTATTAGCACGTTAACGCATTACTTAATTAACGACATAACAACATTTTATGTATGAATTTATTTTATCATGCATTAACGCAGTTTTTTAAATTACTATCTTTTGAAAGTCCGTTGCTCACCGACTCATCACACATCTCAATCAATGAGAGCATTTGGGGTGGGCCTAAGACTGCAGAAGAGTGCACATGCACCAGGAAAACCGGAACAGAAAATTGGTTCATGAACAAAAGTTATATGTAACCACTGTAAAGCTTAATTTTATTATCACCGGAGTACTTCGAGTCTGAAGTATCACTTAAACTCAACACACACCGTTGATGCCAGCAAATCACCTGTAGCTGTCGCAGATACAGTGTATTTTCCTGCTGAATATTTTTGGTCACATCTTAGTTTTTTTTTTGTTTGTTATAAATGTTGTCTAATATTTGACTACTTATTTGGGAATTGTATATTTGATTTGTATGATAACTTGGAAATAGTGCCACATACAGGAGAAAATGAGTATTAGACTTGCTGGTCATGTGATTTTATTAGCTGCATGATCGCAAAAAGACATGGTTACACGTGAATGGAGGGCTGTAAAATTGAGAGGAGTTGTTTGATCAAAATATGTCTCTTAATGTCCTCTGAATCCTGATTGGACGGAACACGGTATGTTTGTTTATATCTTGGTTATCATCTGTTTGTAACTTAAGATACAATGTGTATTTATATGTTTAATAAATTATGATTCAAACTGATCAAACTGCGTCATGACAAATTACGGCTTTGGCAGACTACTTTGGATGCAGCAGGTGGGAGAAGAATAGATAAATAAAAGCAAGAGAAGCTAACAAATGCCATAGCGAAGGGAATAGCTACAAACCACAGGTATGGAAGGCAAATTATCTTTTAATGTCCCCAGCGTTACTCTTCGAAATTGCATTTTTACCAGTAAGAAATGAATTAGAGCTCTCTAATTCAATTCGTACTAGTAACAATTACAATTAGCTCTATAATTCATTTTTTACTAGTAACGAATGAATAAGAGTCTGAATACAATTGTAGAGCTCTGCAATTATAAGTTTTACTAGTAATAATTGAATTAAAGAGCTCTCTAATCGTTATTGTTACTAGACACAACTGAATTGCAGTGCTCTGTAAATGAATTAGAGAGCTCTCTAATTCATTTAGAGAGCTTTACAGTTGCATTCTTACTAGTAACAATCCCGATTGTATTGCTCTCTAATTCAGTTGTTACTAGTAAGTAATGAATAAGAGAGCTCTGTAATTCAGTTGTTACTAGTTAGAATGCAATTGTAAAGCTCTCTAATTCAATTCTTACTAGTAAAAATGCAATTGTGACGGGTTCCGCTGGGGACATAAAAGATCATTTCACCGTCAATACGCAGGCTAATAAGTATTGTGGAAGATGTCGGTCTGAAGAACATTCTTAGGATCCCAACAAATAACAACACGTATGAGCCTCTCTCAAGACGCATCATCACAACAGGAATTCAAGAGTTGTATGAAAAGGAGAGGACTACAAAAGCAACAGCGTTACAACATGCACCAATGGAGACTACTGTACTTTGCTGGGTAACCATAATTACCTCGAAGTTAGTGGAACAGTGGAAGCTGCATTCACATGCTTTGACTGTAATGAAAACGGAAAATTGACATTTTGCCGAAACGTGCGCAGAACATTTCATTCATGTTGCACAGCAGTGGAACATTTTACATAAAGTCAGCACACTTAGCACCGACAGTGAAGAAATATGATCATGGCTACGAGACATCTGCCTTTTGAACACGTCCCCTGCATAGTGCACAGTCTCCAGCGCTCTGTCACAGTATCTCTGTGTGTTTGATAATGAACAGTGCGTTTGACAATGTCCTGGCAAAATTCTGAAAATTGTGGGCCACTTTAAACACACTCCAGCAAGTGCTGCAGAATTAGTATAAAAACAAATTGAACATGGACAAAACAAGTTGCTGCTTATACAAGACATTCCAACCAGATGGAATTTAAATGTAAAGTCGGAGGAATGGATAAATGCAGTGTGCATTGTGTAACTAGAACCTGAATCACTGAAAGTGTTTTTTTGTTTTGTTTTTTGATAGAATTTACAAAGGAAATCCAGTACAAACATTGACTTCACAGACTAAAAAGTCTTCTGTACAGTAAAACTTTTGTGTGTGCTTGACCACTTGTGTGTCCTTGGCCACCTCACTCAGGCACACTTGCTACTGAACATAGACTGTTTATGCTGCTCCCTGATTAAAGAAAAAAATGTTTCTGCTGGTACATGTTCATAACAGTTTATTTATACATCATAACTTGCTGTTGCTCTGAAGGTGTTATAATGTTATAATATATAATAATTGTGGCTCTAGGCTCTAGCATAACTTGTTGTTCTATAACAAACTAGACTAAATGTTATACCCTGGCAGTGGCAGATAGCTTAGGTTTTATATTTAATTTGATTACATTAATGTTTAAGCTGAGATTTACAAGAAATATTTTAAATAAAAAAATTAAACTGCTACCATGTTAAGGGAATACTGCTATAAAAAGCACCTTATCTGTTTAGTGCTTGCAAACCAAATGTTCTCACACTTTTGTTTATATAGCAGTACGTTTAAAATAAAAGTGCACAATACACTACAGAAACATTATGCGATCAGTTGCGATTAAAATTTTTATCGTTTCCCAACACTAGAAATAATACATATGTCTGTACAAATTTACAATGTATTGATTGTCATCAATGATGATGTGAATTGTCAATATATTTTTATTAAATATATATAAATATATATTTAATGATTAGTTAATCAAAAAAAATATTTTACATAAATTATATCTTGATATCTTATATCTTTAAAAATTTTTAACACATTAACAATATTTGGGTGTAGTTAGAACTTTTACCAAGTACGGTATAGCAACTAACTGCCCTTTGAGATACTATCCTGTCAAAGCACGTCATAATGCTTCTAATTTCATTATTTATTTTTAATATTTAGACACATTTTAACATTTATTGACAATATTTGGCTGTAGTTAAAACTTTTACAAAATCACTGATATTATTTGTTGGCTAGAAAATAATTACCTCAGATTACCTCAGTTCAACCTAGTACAGTATAGTAACTGTCCTCTATTAACTGCCCTGTGAGATACCATCATGTCAAATTATGGGATTGCTTAAATGTTGATACTTGTTTGATGATCATTTTTGTAATCATGTTCAACTCAAAGTTAATAATAAAATGTGATATAATTATTACCGTCTCTGCTTCAGATTCCCGATTCCAGATGTGCCTTACAGCAGCTCCTTTGTGTAAAAGAATTGTGACTGTCGCCAAAATTTTAATGCTCAAAAATGTTGCATCTTATTAATTGTATATTGTATAATTGTATATTGTTGTTACTAATCTCGTCATAATTATATTATGAGATTTTCTGGCTTTTTGTTTTTAGAATAGCATTAAATTTTTTCACAGCTCTTGCGAGATTTTTCATTGTTGCTGATACCTCAGTTAACGGTTGTCTGGAAGTAAGGTCTCAGTTAGGTGAATATTAAATACTTTTTAAACATTTCTGTTAAAATATAACCTGTGTTGATAATTATTATACAGCTTGTGTTTGTCTGTATTATGCATTTTTGTATTTTCTTGGGGTTTAAACAACATAAAAGACTATCTGCTCACTATTTAGTCATGTCACTTAATTTATTTGTATTAAGCTGTTCTAGTGACATCAAAGCATGATGGCCAGCCCCTGCTGAAGAATCTTTAAAAATATGTGTTTTACAAATATTTAGGTAATTCTATGGGTCATTCTGTGTTCGGACCAATAATAATAATAATAACTCGATACGTAAATTTCCTGAAGAAAATGTGAGTGGTGCTTGCCGTAGCAAAACTCGGGAATATTTAAACAATGGTAACATGATGCTAACGTAATTGCATATGATGCTAGCATGTTTTAGCATGAAATGGCATGATGCTATAGCATGACTTAGCATGATAAATATACTAAAATATGGCTTATTTATTGTTTGAATATATTATATTACATGGTTGCTAGGGAACAGTAAATAGTTGCTAGGGCATGGCTATGAAGTTGAAATGTCACCATTTGTTGTGAGGTGAATTTTAATCATGTTATTCATAATATACTGTATTCTCTTATAGAAAAATGTATTAAGTGATGTTTAAAATCTGCTTAGCCTGGAAACAAGGTCAGACTAGATATATTCAAAATATTCACTTTATCAACTTTATCCCTTTACATTCCTATGCTAGTCTCGAGGTCCCTTGTCCTTTCAAGGTTTTTCCTGACACACACACACAAAGCAACTGTTTCTAGCTGTCTCTACGTGAATCAAGGCTATTGGGGCCCCAGAGCACATGTCTCAGGAGAAAAAAAGACAAGGATAGATAGCAAGGGAGGCACATAGGGGGCAGCCGTGGCCTAATGGTTAGAGAGTCGGACTTGTAACCCAAAGGTTGCAGATTCGAGTCTCAGGTCCGGCAGGGATTGTAGGTGGAG
>JAZGTI010006990.1:0-22414 GCA_036877585.1 Botia kubotai | reverse complement strand
ATCGCTTTACGGTTATAGACCTCAGACGAGATCAGAGAAAGTGATAGCGAAGTGTGAGAAGAGAGAGAGAGACAGAGAGAGAGAGAGAGAGAGAGGGGTAAAGATGTGTAAAAAGAGGTGGTGTGGATTATTGTGTTGGGGCGTGTGTGAAGATGTTCTGTTGTAATGTTCTGGTGAGCTGTTCTGTTACTAGAACCGGATCTTCTGCTGGTTTCGGGGAGGTTCAAAGCTGCATTGTTTGTCGTTTGGAAGGTTGGATTCACTCTCTTCTTATTCCTGGCAGATGAACACACGCAGCTGCACCAGGAAAGACAGTTTTTTAAGAAGAACAGAACAGAACTGTGGTGATTTTCAGCATCTCCACAGTACACTGACACAGCTGCACTAACGACGGCCATTTGAATGAACGTGTATATAAACTAGTTTGTCCTTATTGTTTTTGTTTGAAAGCTTTTTTTGAACGTTTAAATCAGCATCAGATGTGCTATTTGATAACATCTAAAGTGTTCAGAGTGAAAAAACTGAAACTTAAATTAGAAACAGGAGGCATCTTTTATAAATAAGATGATTTTGGCACAGGCGGTCAGTTTTCCTTTGAGCTTTCAGGAAAAACCTGTTTAGCATCTGTCAGTGTTTACAGTGGGTACGCTATTAATTCAAAAACGGTTTAGCTTTCAGTTTGTTTATTCGCTATAGCTGTTGGCTAAGTTATAGATCATACGCTTTTATGTAAATCACCACTTCATCATCACAGACGTAGCCACGGCAACCCGCCTGCATTCACATGTGATTTTAACGGGTGATTATGTCAAAGTCTTGGTGACATGTTCTTATTTGAGGGTGAAAATATTTGGGGAGGAAACAGCTCTGTGTTCCGGGGTACTTTAAATCTCAAGTTCTGTTATTTTTGGCAACGTCTGTCTGTTTCCCTCTTGGTTGTTTTTTACGTTATCTGTCAGTTGTGCGTGTGGCAGCTGGTATAAATGAGTGAGAACTGTTTTCTCAGCTCAGCTAATATTATGTGCTCTTCTGTTTTTTTTTAGCACAAGCAGCTCACAGGAAGTGATGACATATTTGCCTCAGTCCTTCTGTTATTGAGCTCTGAGATCGCTTTAAACAATGACTCGGCCTGGAGCTAAATGTCATTTTTTAATATATCGTTCACCATTAATATACACACACGTGCATTACATACATGTTTTGGCTCGTATGTGAACTCATTTGCATAATTCTAAATGTATTATAACCAACTATATTCATATATTTGGTGTATATTCATAGGTTTCTCTGTGTAGACCTTTTTTAATATGTGCAATTCAGCCCTCCTGCAGTCCTGCTCTAAATACAGACATTAAATCAACATTAAAACAGCATTAATCATTTAACATTCAATCATCTCTGTGGCTGATGGAAGGTGTGTCGGGTGTTGTTATGTTCTGTAAGAGATTCACGAAAAACGTTTTTCTTGGAGTTCATTCAGTTCATTCAGTTGATGTTTTGAGTCACACTCGTGAAGAAAATGAGAGAAGCGAGGATGAGGGAGATAAAGCCACACATCTCCACACATCCTGCTTCATGAGGACGATGTGCCAATAATGGAAAGCAACTTTGGTGTTAATACAGAGATGGAAAACGAGAGATGTATTCCACGCTCATGGAAAATCTGGATATATCCGTTTTTTTGTGCGTGAGAAAGTCACAGAAACAAATCTGAGTAAAGATGGCAATTCATGAGTGATTCTTCTGAAATATTTCACTTTGACAAAAGGACTTCTGAAACTTTGTTGGTCACTGGTTCATTTCATTTATGAAACCACAGCATCTCTTTATCTGCAGTGTATCTACAGCAGAACACCTGTATTCTCCTCCAGTAAAGCTTCTATACAGACTAGTTGCCTGCTTAGGGAATCGAACCGGCGACCTTCTGATTACAAGGGTTTGGATGTTTGGGAGAGAGGTTGTGTGTGTGTGTGTGTGTGTATACTAGAATTATTAACAGGTGATAGGTGTTTGTGTTCTCACACTATTGGCCAAGGATACAGTATCTATTTTTAGCTTCGCCTTAAATACAAAACTGTGCTTGGCAGGCTGCAGGCTGCAGGTGATTAATGGGATGCTGCAGTTTACCTGCATCACCCGGTACACACTGCAGTGCTGCGTGATCGCGCTGCAACATCTGCGCCAGGCGAGATCCGTGCGTGTGCTACGCAAACGTTCATAACGGTCCTCATTTTGTCTCGGTTCACTCATAAGTTCATGAAACATTAGGGAAACGTTCTTACAACCTAAAATTGTTATCTGGGCACTGTCTAGCGTAAATAGAAAAGGTCTTCCATCTGTTTGGAACAGTATGTGTGATTAAATGTTGGCAGAATATTTGTTTTGGGATGAACTTTTTCATCAGAAGACATCCTGGCTTTCAGAACAGATGTGGGATGTTCTATCAAAGAGAATCAGCCTTCACTGCTGGCGTTTAGTTCTGTGACACTGACTCAGAGTTTGGACCGCAGTTCAAAACCCCCGGACAGACCACACAGGCCCAGGTGCAGTGTACACAATGTGTCCCTTTCTTCCACTGGGGCTGTTTATGTGCAGCAAATGAGAGGAAGAGCAGAGGAAAGAGAGCAGAGAAAGAGAGGAATCGATGGCGAGCGAGATAGAGGAAGTGAGCAGAGAGAGAGAGAGCGAGAGCAAGAGAGCGTGCTGGGACTTCGGAGTGGACGGCAGAATTGACCAGCTATGGATGTATGAATGTGAACCATTTTTTAAAGCAGCAGGCAAAAAAAAACAGCAGCTTTTTATTGATGGTTACTAACTCGGACCATCCCCAGAACAAAACTGATTCCTGTGTGTCCAGGATCCAAACTTAACGATAAATGAATACACATTTCTTTATGCCTCTGAAACTGTATTTTGCATTTATTTTATAAGTGTTTGGTAGCGTATGAAGCATCATAGCAAACATTTAATTTCTTTAATTATAATGCTTTAATGCAGCACTGCATTGCAATGAGTTGTCTTGCTTGAGAGACAGCAGTCTTGCATTGTGTTGACGGCTGTGCGCAGCTGACAGAAATTATAACGTGTTCTGAGTGTCCTGGCAACTGGCGGTAACATAGATCCAGTGCAGCTTTGTCTGTCCATACTACAGCCCACACGTTACTGAAACGTACATTTTTATTGTGTTGCGGCGCTGTTTTCTGTAGAAAGGCAAAGCAGATACTCAATGAAGTTTAAGTTCTAACGTGCGAAAACATTTTTAAGAACTGAGAACGTTCCGTGTTATCTCACCACATCTGTCTCTTGACGGCTGGCACAGAATTCCAGCTTTGCTTGTCCGGCTGTCTTTCATCTCTGACACATGATCACAGAACACAGTCGTATCATGAACAGACACAGAGTTCCAGAGGTGTGCTTTTCTAACCTGATATTTCACTGACAGGAAACACTTGCCCGCACAGGGATGGAAACACACACCAGGGAAAGAAAACACAGTTAAGTGGAAAGAACCGACAGAGCCGGCCAGCAGCGAGAGGAAGAGGGAAAGAGCGAACAGAAACGCTTATCCCATCACATGACTGTGTCAGCACGTTTGTGTTTTCTGACCTTTGACCTGTAATCAGATATGTATCATTTTTAAAGTGGAAAATTAGGCTATTGGTATTAATAATTAAAATGAAATGAGGAAATCAGAGCACTGAATTCAGGGCGCCATGATCTTCTTTGGGGCAGGAAATGACACGTGATTAGATGTGATACTTTCGATTAGATGTGATACTTTCGATCCTCTGTGTGCAACATCTTGTCACTTCGTGATTTGGTCATGTTTTATTGTCTCAGGAGAGGCAACAGGTGATTGGATGAGAGACCTGGAGATGATACACAGAGCGGTGCGGGTCTCGATGGCGCTATGCATTTATGAATCAGGTGTTGAAACTGCCTCTGTACATTTTTGTAGCCCTGTACTAATATTTTGTGACTGCATCTTTTATTGTAGGTGCTTGCTAAGGCAAACATCACTTGCTTACAGAGCGTTAGGGATTTAAACAAACCCCTAAGCCTATAAACTTTAGCCGGCACAGGCAAAAAACGAAGTGGGGATCTCAGAATATCTGCAGTGTTTACCAGAATATCATAGAGGGTTTGTGGCTTCTTTTGACTAGCATCAGTAAACACCTAGCAACCAACTAGCAAGCCTTAGCAACCACATTACAAAGTGTTACAATGCCCTGGCAACTACTTAACTACTCAGAAAATGTTATTTGAATGTTCTAGAAACATTCCATCAATTTTTTAACGTTGTATTAATATTATTGCTTGGTTATAAGAATGTTATCAAAAAAAGCCATTTTTCTTCATTATTACCTTCAAACGGCTTGTTTGCAGTAGTTAATACGCTCAAATATAATATTGCGTTTGCAGGGTTTGTAGCAGTAAACATCAGTATCATTTATTTCACAAGCTTCTCTTGTGCTTGACTAGATGTGATTAGATTAGAACAGATTAGTCATTCTGGTTTTCTAAAGCGTTTAACATTCGACCTGTTTTGTTGTCATGTGAAGACAGAGAGTCTGTATCCTGCTAACTTTGGCTCGTGGTTTATGTATGTGTGTTTGTAAACGCTGTAACTCCTACGCTGCTGTAAACTGACGCTGTCTGAAATGGCTGCTGCGTCGAATCATTTCTGCCCTCACCTTTCTCGCCGGTCTCTTAGCAAAACTCTCCCGCACGCCACATGCGCTCCACGCGTCTCTGCCTCTCGCCGCTGATTTTGACACTCGATCAGATATGATTCTGTACTCATCAATAACCACATCCAGAGTTCACAGGCAGAGCATCAGTGTCTGACATCTGCTCTTTCATTGGCTAAAGGTTGCACAGATTTTTTCCTGCTCCTGAGTTACAGGTGTATAGAGGCAGATGCATTTCCTGACCTTATGACTTATATTATACACGTCAAATTTGTCTTGTGATCGACCATCACTTGCCTTTTATGTATCTGTCTTGTGAATATCATTCAATATTGAATTTATTCATCATTCTCTAAAGGTTCTCTATAGGTTATCAGAAAAGGTCTTGCAGTAACGTTAGCAGAACGTTTTTTACATATATATATATCACATATCAAAAATGCTGTTCTTAGGTACTTAGTGTAATATTTAAAAAATGTTATAAAATTAAAAAATGCTTGAATAACGTTCTTAATTAAACAATGACGTTAATACAACGTCTAAAAACGGAACGTTTTGCCCATTCCTAGAACTTTCGAAATATCTATTTTAACGTTTTTGTTTCCTAACGGAAACGTTAGGGAAACATTTCTACCACCAAAAAATTGTTAGCTGGGCAGTTATACAGTTAATGCTACGATTAAAGTATAAGACCACTTTCCCCACAATTCCATGCGTGTGGGACAGCATAGCAACCCTCCTAGTAACCCCCACACAACCTGGTTGCTGGACTAGATGGTCACCATAGCAACAGCTTGGAATGCACAGGCGTGGGTATTCTACACTTGAATCTTTATCAGGAAGATATTTCGGTACTCCTCCTGTCTGGTCTTCGGCCTCCTCTTTCTCTCTATTAAGCCTTTCCTATATCTCCAGGTTTTTAAACCCTCTCGGCATTGCATTCGATCTCTCTCTGTCTCATTTAAATTCATGTTTGGTGTCCCCTCGAGGGCGCGCGGGATTATATTACACACAGAAGCCCTCTCTGCATTTACACTCCAGGCGTTCCAATGCGCGCTGAAGCCAAGAGCTGTTTAAATTTTTTAAACGGCATGGGGGTGAGATGCGCTGGTGACCGGTGACTCGTAATCAAATCTTTTCCGAACCATCAGGGGCTGTTAAATATATTTGCCGCATTACTGAACGCCCGCAGAGGCGACGACAGGAATGAAGCACACAGTCGATTTCCTGTGTCATTCATGACTGTTTCTGAAACGTAATCGTTTAACTGGATTCATTTTGCTAGTTACAATGCTAGGTAATTAAGCATGAATTATTTTAGATTATATTTCTTTGAAGATTGAAAACTGTTGATATTTCAGTATCCATGGAGCTAAAGCAATTTCGTTTTTCCATAATAAAAAATAGAATATAGAATATAGAAATAATACAATATAGAAATTGTTATTTCTATAACAATATAGAAATAATAACGAATTCTAAGCCCTTAATCAAACCAACCGGCTCAGATGAATATTATGAATACAACATCCATCTAAAAAAGCAAGAAGACTCACATTATTATCGTAAGATAATTACCCGAATAAACATGAGTCTCTCTCTCTCTCTCTCTCTCTCTCTCTCTCCAGGTATCAGTGCTGCACCTGTTCATTCTTAGATCTCATCACTAGAGACAACATACAGACAGACGGACGAGGGGGAAAGTAAAGAAAGAGCAGGTCATTATTTCAGCATCTTGTTGTTCTCAAAGCGATCACACAGAGACTGTGAAAGAGAGAGAGAGAGAGAGAGACAGAGACAGAGAGAAAGTTTGAGAAATGTGACGCGTGGATTTCTCCTGCAGCTCGTCGGCTACGATGGACCTCCACACCAGACGACACTGAATCTCTTCCTCTCCAGGTAAGACTGTACTGCAAAACACACGACAGGAAAACTGTGTGAACAGGTTTAAGAAACTAGTGCTGCTGGTAGTTTTGCCTCCAGATGGTTAATGGTTTATTACATGGAACCACAAACATTTTTAATAGAGCTTAACAAGTGTTTAACATTCCGTAAAGTTCTTGCCTTACAAATTTAAAATGACAAGAATCATATAACGAGGCCGACTCTCTGAAGTAATTTGTGTTTTTGAGACTCAATTTCACTCCGTTTAGCCGAGCGTGAAGTCAGGTCTGTCGGCGCTGTTATCATCACATTTGTCATGCATAGTTTGCTGATCATTTGAAGTGATATTTTGAACGCTGGAACTCTGTGATTTTCTCTGTGTCTGCAGGAATATTAGAAGGATTTTTCTTGTTTTCTTTTGTTCCTGTTGTTGCTTCGTATTGGCACAGCGTGTCTCATTATCAGCGCTGTTACCCAACGCTCCTTAGAGACCTGAATACATGAAGATTTTTTTGTGGCTTTGTGTGTAAGCGTGTCTGTGGAGAAACGAGGTGTGTGTGTGTGTGTGTGTGTGTTTGAATCTGCATGTGTCCAGTTGTTTAAGTGTTTGTGTGTGTTGGATTAGAGCAGGGAAACTGGCTACACAGGAAAGGAAATAACCTCTGTCAACCTCCAGACTGGGGACAGCGTGTGCCTGCACACACACACACACACACACACAGCTTACATTAGTGGGGGTCTCCCTTAGGCACACTGGCTATTATATTTACTGTACCGTACCCCAGCCCTCATTGTAACCATTACACGAGCCTGTTGACATGATTTTGCTGGTTTATGAGTCTTTCTCATTGTGGAAGGATTGTTTGTCTGTCAGTCTGGCATTGTTTGGCAGTGTCCATGACCCAGCAGTATGGCACCACTCCCCATGTGACCTGCCTGGAGAGAGAGAGAGAGAGAGAGAGAGAGACTGTTGAAGGGCTTAGATCAGTGGCCTCTTGTTGGCCTCTTCTGTGTGTGTGTGTGTGTGTTCTGATGTTCACTCTATTATGGGGACCAAAGGTTTAGAAACACCAGTATATTTTGACCATGTGGACCTTATAAGCAAACAAGCTTATAAACATATAGTTTTCTGCTTTGAAAATCTAATAATACAGTTTTTTGTGGTTATGGTTAGATTTAAGAGAACAGAATATAAAGTTTGTACAATATAAAAACGTTATGTCTTGTCCCATTAAACATGAAAACCAGTGTGTGGTTCAGGACAATAGCACTCAGTGTAAGTCTACTGTAGTCTGCGAGTGGCCCACTTTTCAAGTCATTTCTCATAAGCCAGTCGGAGCGAGAAACTGCCTTATGCAACTCTAATCAACAACATGGCTCTGGCAATCTGTTCACACACCGCACAGCATGTCGCTAGGCTGTCAGGATGAGAGCCGGGCATGTGAATCCATCTCAAAAGAATTCAGTTCTCACGCTGTGATGTAACGGGGGTGAAGGGTCTGATTGTACCTGCTGTGTTATGTCCCGTGACAGTTTCGGCAAGGTCAGAAAAGGAGCACAGTTGGGTTTAGACATGAAACAATTGCTAACATGCTAACAATTTTAGGTTGTAAGAACGTTACTGTAATGTTTCCATTTGGTAACACAAACATTAAAAATGTTGTTTTGAATGTTTTCAAAAGGTCCAGTTGTAACACTTGGTTGTAAGAACGATATTCAAACATTTATTTATTTCTAAGATGTTTAATACTTCAGATTCGACTGCAGTAACCGTGAGCGCGTGTTGTCTTTTGCAAGCAGGAAGGAAACTTGAGCTGCAAATGAAACTTTACTGTACACATTCACTCAGATCTGCTGATGACATAAACACAGACACACAGTTTATCGTGTGTTGACAGACATTGAGGTACATCACAGGTCCCGGCAGCTGAGTTTTAACATTCGACAGCTGCCTGTAATTTCACTGAAAATGACTGTGAGGGCCAAACACACAATAATCTGGAGAACAACATTAGCTGATTAATTCTGGAGTTTAGCTTCCAGCTGAGCGATGCACATTTCACAGTTTTAAACAGATGAATGTTATTAACAGTGTTAATAAAGGTTTACATTAATTAACAAAAATGTTAAAAAGTTCTAAGTTCTAGTTCTAACGTCTAGTATTTAAGACTTATCCTAGACGTATTAATATTATTGCTCGGTTATAAAAGCATTCAAACGTTGAGGAAACTTTTAGAGAACAATGTTCTGAGAGCGTTCCCTCTTAGTTGCGAAAATAACTTTATTTTTCACTATGAGTCAGTGTTTGTAAAACAGGAAGGATTCTACAGTAAGACAGTAAGAACCACACACACACACACACACACACACAATTCAACACATTTTTATCACATAGACTGTAAATACTTCAAGACCCATTTGAACGTATCTCACACATAAAATGTCCAAATATATGAAACTTTCCCTGACTTGTATGAGCACACTGGAAAGATTTTAGCCCCAGTCTAGGATTTGCACGTTACAGATCGTATAAAAAGTTTTTTAAAATCTGTTTTTACATAAACATAAAATATGTGGTTATTGTTATTGTCTATTCATGATTCATTTGCTTAGTTACTAATACGACCATTACAAGCTCACCATGTAACCTGAGCTTAGCCAATGAGAAGCTTCCCGAGATCTTGAACTTTGACCTTGGCAGTGATCTCTGTTATATTATAAACATGATGAGTCATCACAACATCTCATGAGAACGAGTTCAGTCTGTATACAATATTTCACAGAGGCGTCTGTTCCCATGTAAACACAGGATGTACACGCTCGTATTAAAACACATTACCAGCAAACCTGGGACATCTGTAAGCTATCAAATAAAAGTGTTTGTTGAACGTAGCGTAAGTACAGGCTAGCAAAAGCACGTTAGCTTTGAACTCATAAGATACCGCTCTCCCTTCAAACAATCTCTTGTGTATATTATTGTACAATATGTACTACATTAACATAGTGTTGTTTGTGTGTGACACGTGGGTAGCATTTTAAGGCATCATGAACACACTTATGATGCCTTAAAATACTGCCTAAGTAGGCAGCTCACTAGGTCATTGTGCCTCTTGTTTTGTAGGGGGCTGAATTCTTTAGACTTCTGTATTTGTGTGTGTGTGTGTGTGTGTGTGTGTTTGTAATTCAGAGCCCAAGGCCGCAGTCTTTGCTTATTACACCATGTCGGTTGTCACGTTTCCATGGTAACCCCCAGGAAGGTGATGAGACGGCTGTCTGGCATCTCTCCGGCTGCTGCATGGCTGTCATGACCTTGCGTTCAGTCAGGCCGGCGTTATTTCAAGGTTGCATTGCCCTCGACGCAAACATGCCCTCGGTGTAACTTGAGTGAGCCGTGCCGAGCGGCGAGACAACTCTTAGAGAATGTTAGCCAATGTTTTGAGAACGTTCCCTGTTAGCTGGGAACAAGCCCCGCGTGTGTCATGCGAGTCACTAATTTCAGAGATGAAATGAGATGAGTGGAGTGTTAAAATCACACTGTGGGCTGTGACAGTCATTTCCGCGCCTCACACAGAGCTGCTTTAGATGTGGGGGAGACCAGCGCTAAAACAGTCTTACTCTGTTAGTGTGTGTGGCTTGAGTCAGACAAACCAGAAGCTGAAGGGTCTGCTGATGTGGTGAAGGATTCTGAGAATGTGTGTGAGAGAGGAGCTCAAAATCATGTAGATGTTTCAATGTGACTTCAGTGGAAGTCCTAATGGAAACGTTAGGGAAACGTTCTCGCAGCCTCGATTGTTAGCTGAGTAGCATCTCAGAGTGGAAGCTACCGTAATCTGATGAGATTTAGCAGGAAGGCAATGTTTAATTTGTAGTTAGAAGCTCCTGGTAGCTGTATGTTCATAAATTATCACATTTGAGCTGTGCAAGAATATCAGAGAGAGAGAGAGAGAGCAAACGAGAGAGAGAGAGTACTTTATTTTGTTACAGAAATATTCTGGATATTATATTTTGACTGTGTCACAAAAACAGCTACACATAACAAGAAAGACAAGCTGCAGAAGAACATTTTCACACGTTTAGATATACAACACACAGTCTCATGTCATTTTTGATCAAGGAAATGATTTCTCTGTGCTGAAATGATCTCTCAGAGGAAAGTTCCTCATTTGTAGACGGTCGCTGTGTGTGAGTTTTCGTGTGGGCTCAGAAACCCCACTGCTAACTAGTGTTATTAATTCATGGTTAGCAGCTTAGACATAAACACGCACGCATGCATAAAAATAGATGCACTCGCTTATCATTCGCTGCAGCTTATGCGTTTCCCATCGGCGAGGGGGCTAAGCTCTCACCTGAGGCCATGTCCAAATGTCTCATAAAAAGAGTCTGTCTACCAGTTTTGCCCCATGACCTGTTTACAATAAGGACTCTTATGAACTGCTCCACATGCTGGGGGCAAATACAACAACAGCAGAGCGCTCCTGACCAATAGCAGAGCCAACGGCATCACATGATCGCTGGGAGGGAAAAGTGGGATGTGGTCTAGGAAAAAATGTATGAGCTGTCAAGATCCAAAGGGGTGTACATCCAGCTAACAGGGAACGTTCTTAGAACGTTGACTATCGTTCGCTGAAAGTTCTTTCAGAGTTTTTAGAAACTCTTATTCTGTTTTTTAATGTTATATATCAAAAACATTATTCTTAAGTGGCTAGTGGAACGTTTTAAAAATCTTAGGGAATTAAAATGTTTGAATCATGTTCCTATAAACAAGCTATAATGTTAATACAGAGTTACAGTGTTTACACTCGATTGACTTGTTGAGTGAATGATGGAAGACTGTTTATTTTGAAGTAAACTGTCTCTGAGGAGCATGAGGATGCTTGAAGAAATTAACCTACAGCCCGTTTAATCACATATGCCATCCAAGAGACACAGATTTGTGAGCCTGTTTGGGACTCCACAAGATTTATCTGTGTCACTGGTTTACCTCACTTACTTCAACAGCTTCCCACTGTTTCCTAGCAAACACAGGGAAACAGGAATATGCAGGTGTGTGTGTGTGCCCTTGTTCAATGCATTTTACTCCAGGCTGCTTCACAGACTTGAATGAATGTATATAAGCCCTCTGTTGATACGCAGATGCTACAAGACATGTTTTGTTTGTTTGTTTGTTTGTTTGTTTGTTTGTTTGCAGTGTATTCAGTTGGTGATGTGTGAGTATTGTGGGATTTATATTCATGCTTGTCTGGTCTCATTCGACCAGACTCAGTTTAGCAGCTTCGTGCTGCAGGAAACAGACAGGGTCATCGCTTCTCATTAAAATTCCCTCATTAGTCTTCATGGATCCGTGGGCGACTCTCGGATCTTTATTAATTGCCGTGGGAATCCGTATCGACTCTGATCCTGCCGCTCTGGATTCCTGCGTGCTCCTGGGACACGGTGGAAAAATGCAGCGCGTGATCGCCGTTTGTCATCGCAGCTAATATCGAAAAAACTCTATTTCAGTCCTTGATGAATAATAGCATTTGAGAGAAGACTTGTTGAAAGACAGAACGGTGCGTGTGCAGCGCACAGTAGAGAGAAATGTAATAGATGCCCATTTTTAATATTATGGGGACATTGAAACTGTGTGTAGTTGTAGCAGAATTTGAACAAATGTTTATAATAGTTTTAGATGTGAGATGATGATGTCATTGATTGAATTCTGTAGCGTATTCTAAGCAGTTTATATAATTAAGTAGCACAGAGATTCGTCTGCGCAGCTGTCTGTGATGCATGCATTGTGCTGAGTGTGCGAATGACCAGCAGCTCCTCGGTGAAGAGTATGAGCAGCTCTTTGTTTAGGTTTTGTGGACGGGCTGATCTCTCATGAACAGTGCTGACATCACAGCACAGAGTGAATGAACTCTTCCAGCTCTTCCTGAACATGATCCAGGCCTTCAGCTGATCACTTTCTCCCAGCAAACTATTATAGGTTGTAAGAACGTTCCCATTAAGCAACGATAAGGTTATTTGAATGTTCTAGTTACATTTAGATGTTGCATTAACGTTATTGCTTGGTTAAAAGAACAATATTTAAACATTTTTTAAATTCTGTAATGTTTTTAAAACATTTCATTAACAACTTAAGAATAACAATTCTTAACCGTTTTTGATATCTGAAATATAACATTTAAAAAACGTTCTACTAATTACTGCAAGAACATTTTTGATAACGTTCTGAGAATGTTCTCTGTTAGCTGGGAAAGGCAAGTGTCACTTTTTTTCCCCTTCTGGTAAATGTGTCAGTCACGTGATATGCAGATTATGGGGAAGTACAGATGTGCTGATAGGAAGCTGAAAAATAATCAGCTTTTCCCAAAAATCCTCATTCAGATTAAATCAGATGAGCTTTTTAACACCTTTAAATGCAGGCAGCTTAATTCGTCAGTAAAGCTGTTTCGTCTCATTTTTAACCAAAACTGCACAAGATTAAAATAAATCAAGAGAAATATGGCTTTTATGAGTGTCTGTCTATTCCTGTCAAAATAGGAAAAGGTCTGTTTAAACTTTTATCCTGGACCTCATTTTACCTCATAGGCTTTGGTGACATCTAGTGGAAGGGTGGTGCTATTACACGTGTGTTTTCACTAACTAGACTGTCACATAGTTTATAAAAATGTCCTCTTTTCTTTTACAGACACAATGGTTTTATTTGTAGCCACATCTGTACAACCAGACACAAACAATTCAACAGACGACAACGGTAAGTTCAGCTGAAGCTTAAAAGTCGATAAATTCATAAATAAACGAAACGTGTTTGTGTGTGTATTTTATATACGCAAATATATCTGAGGCAGGAGCAGCCTGCGGTTCAATGCAATGCAAATCTACGCCCGAACTTTTTATATAAATATATAAATGTACACATTTGTTTCCTGTAAATTGCACACGTCTAGTGTCAAATTGACACACAGCTTTTGCTTCCATCCTCAGATATAGTATTTAAAAAAATGTAATACGTTTATGTTCCTTTGTATTGATCGTGAAATAACAACAAAATTTATATCAAAGATTTTAAAATGGACCAGAAATATTTCACACTAAATGAACTCATAATTTTTCAACATTTGCTGTAAATTAACTGTAACAATATGTACAGTGAGTGAACTGCTGGAGTTTTGTAACCTGTCTACATTTTGTCACCGTTTTGGTGTCTCATAAACATCAGTGTGGATTTGTGCTAAATCTGACCGTCTGTGTGTGGGTTCAGTAAACTGCTGATGGCTGGTCTTAGCGTGTGATTCACGTGTCCCGCTGTTTAAATGAATGACTGATGATTATCCTGCAGCCCAAACAGCACATAGTGTGACATTAAATCGCTTGACGGCGATACCTTATTTAAAGTTCAGCACTGGAGCAGTACAGTGTCTCCATTCTGACTCAGTTGGCTCTGTTCGCGGGCCAGTTTCCTGTTCTTTTGTTCACGTTTTAGTTTTACAGCCTCTCCTTCTTCCTTTAGCGAACCAGGGGCAGTCCAACACACACATCCTGCCCATACTGCTGGGGCTGTCCGTGTTGGTGGTTTTTCTAGGCCTCTTGACCTGGTTTTGTCTCAGGTATGGCACCCACACATAAATACACATGCGCACACACACACACACACACACACTCAGAAAGCGTGGGTGTGTTGTACTTACAAGCTCCGCCCCTTAATCATTGAGTGCGGGGCCCAGGAACTGAGACATCGCGCTGTCACACTCATGTTTATTTATATAGCGCCTGACACACCAGTGTAGTCTCAGACACACAGAGGTTTGTCTGCGAGGGAGCGTGTGGTGTGTAGCGCGTGTTTGTGGAGAAACAGCACAGCTGATGAATAAGACTTCGAGTTTTCGTTGGTGAGGCAGCGAATCGAACATTTCTGATGTTGGGATATAAGTTACGTTTGGACTGGTTGTGCCACGTCCTTTCCTGATGTTGATGGGTTCTGATTTTTTGTCGTCTAGGTTGAAAAACCAGAGAAAGGCTGTCATCACAGCTGTCGACAAGAAGGTTCCAAATGGTATTCTGGAGGAACAAGGTATCGTAAACTCACTGCTTATCTTCTCTCCTCATGGTCTGTGACATGACAGTATCGTGCTGATTCTGAGCCCTCTGTTGTGAAGTGAGACGCACGGTTGACTGTTAAATGCGTTATTTTCGGTTTCCTGTTCACGTTGTGTGTCGTGTGAGAAGGATGTGAATATGGTAGTACAGATGTGTCACATGTGTGACTCATGTTCCATCCTGATCTGTTTTGTGATTGTTTAAAATGTCTTGTTTGCTGTGAATTATGGGTAATGTGATTATTATGGTCATTTTTAAGGAATGTGCTTCTCGGATGTTTGCATTAAAACACCAAACTCTTAATTAAAGTAACTCTCTCATAATGTGTTTCAATTATCGAACCAAATGATCTCAGCTCTGTTATCTGTATTCATTTAAATACCTCTGTTGTGTTACTGTGTCAATTGTTTAATCCGTCTCTGGTTTAGGAGAAACAGCTGAGGCTGTTAAATAATAAAATAAAAAAGAGCTTCATGAAATCTCCTGAATCTTTGAGAAATCATCTGCTTCGTCCTCTGGGTGAAATTCGGGTTTTGTGAGGGAAATCTCTCAGCGTGTCTTGTTGTAGGTTCTGCTGAGTTATCTTCTAAACTTCTTGACACGTTTTCTCTTACTTATCGGGTGGAAAACTCTCGTGAGGAAATGCGAGAGTGTTAAATTTGATTTTGCTCAACTCCGGTTGAGATGCGTTTAAAGATGTAGAGGATGTGGTGTACCAGACAATCCCTTTGATGTAAAAGTGTGGAGTATTTCTGTTGGTGCAGAGCGCTGTTGTGTGTTGGGTGAAGCGTCTGCAGACTGTGGCACAGATCATGCAGCTGATATTAATGACACCTCGATGGGTTGTACTGTAACTGTTAATGTACGAGGAAAGACCCGTGTCATATCTAGAGACTAGAGTCTTACTCGGACTTGGCCGATGCCTCCTTTGAACTGGGCCAGTAAGCAACCGGCCAAAACACCTTAGAAACTGCGTAGTAACACCCTGGCAACAGCCCTCAACATGCTGTTTTTTTGTGGTTATGAGTTTAGCACAGGCAAACACCACTCTGGTATTTCTAGAAAAAAACATCTTGCGTACAGCTGCTTTAAATAAATGGAAATGTTTGTAAGAATGAATGTGTATAATTCTAATGTACTGTTCAGTACAATGACTCTGTGTATGTGTGTGTGTGTGTGTGTGTGTGTGTGTAGAAGAATATATAGAGGTGGATAAAGATGAAGATGATCTTGGATGGTCATCTGAAGGTCTGGTATACATGTTATACGGGGTTCTGTGGACACTGTCATAATGTCTAACAGCTTCCCTCTCTGACTAACACAACGGTTGCTGGTTTCTTCACTGTGGTGATTGGCTGGTTTCTGAAAGCAAAATATATGTTTGTACTGGATGTTGCCTCTGATGTCATACGAATGATGATTTCTCTAACTGTAACCTACATTACTGTATTCTTCCACAGAACAACAGACTGTGGTCTTACTGCCTAGATCGCCGTCCACCTCCAAAACATATTTCCCAATCCCTGTAGACAACTTGGAGGAAGAGTACCGCATACGCTCGGCCGATGATGGAAAACTGTTCCGGGAAGAGTACAATGTATGTTTCTTTGCATCTATCCTTTGAGTCTATTTAAATACGTTATTTAAAGGTATTGCTTGTGGTTATCAGAGCGATACCGCAGCGAGTCTTTCCAATTCAAGTTTCTAATGGCTGACTGCATGTCGTATGGAACCAGCAGTCGTGTGGTTTCGCTGTGTGTTCAGTGAAAATGTTGTTGTGTTGTTTGGTTTGATGTTTGTAAAGAAGCTGATGCAGCAGTATTGTGTTGTTATTGCGTTGTTTCCATAGTAACAAAACTTTAAAAGTGTTATTTTGAACATTCAAACCACCCGTTTCTTAGATGTTTTAACACCAGTGCTTGGTTATAAGAACGTTATTTAAATATTTTTTTTTCTGTAATGTTTCTTAAGTGTTCCATTAACTACTTATAAATAACGTTTTTGATATATGACATATAACGTTCCTGCAAGAATGTTTTTCGATAACCTTGAGAGAACGTCCAGCAGTCTGTTAGCTGGGCATGGGTCAGCAAATATTCCTCCACGCTCAGCTCCTCACTGTTCCCACGGAGAACAACTGGAATTCAAATGTGAAGGAGTCACAGGGTGTTGAGTCATTGAGAGAGCGCCTCTCATGGTTCTCGCCCGGTTCCTGTCACAGGCCGCTGATTCACGGACACACTCTGAATGAAGCATGTGAAGTCGTCTGTCATGGAAACCGTGTTTATGCTTAACAGTTTAAATGGTAACTTAATCCATTTAAGTAGGAATGGAAGAGGTCACGCAGGTTAAACAACAGGCCGTGCATGCAGGAACAAAACTTGACGAACATTCTTCATTCGCAGTATTACTCAAATACATTGTTCTGCTGGAATTCTCTTAGTGCTCTCCATAGCAGCTTCAGTTAAATCAAATTACTTTATTGTCACCATGTGTACAAGTGTATTCAGAGGTGAAAATCTGTGTGTGTGTGTGTGTGTGTGTGAGATCCACAATACTGCAGTTGTGTAGGAAACATATACACACAATACAGTACAGAATATAATCACCATGCACAACACACAAATAAAACACAATGTACAGTGCATATGTGAGTTTAATAATGTTTTACATTGTGTTTTGTTGACAGTCGTTACCTGGAGGATCAAGTCAAGGAACATTTGAAGAGGCCAATAAAGAGGAAAACAAGGAGAAAAACCGATATCCAAACATCTTACCATGTGAGTGTACACACACAATCTATCTCTCTCTCTCTCACTATATATCTGACTCTGTATCTTCTGTGGAAGGTGCGGGACCATAAAACATTCGTCCAATCATTGCATGCGGTCTGAATGCTGTGATAGGATGTCCTGCTTGCCTGTCAAACGATGTATTTGCGTACCTCTGCGCATCTTTCGCCTTTAGCTTTGTATATACAGAGTGATCATGTTAACTGATGTGTTGTCGTGGCATTTACATTGCGTTACATAAACACTGGTTACCAGCTAACCAGCTGTCTGGTTCTTATCGACAGCGGCCATTATAAAACCTGTACTGGTCAGCCGTGAGTCATACGCTCTGCTGTCATGTTGCCTGGTAACTCTGTGGTTATAACTTGGTGGATATCAAACTGAAGTTTCAGCCCAGAACTGCGGCTGTCCTCACACACAGATCACAGCTTCTCTAAATACACTCTCACTTCCTTCTGCGTGTGTATTTGTATTTTACATGTATTATATGCATGTCCATCTGTATGTTTAGTGTAAGCGCAGAGATCTTTCAATATAAGGCTGTAAGGAATGATCTTATGTAATTGTGTGGCTGTTATATACAATTAACACGTTGTCTTTCTGCAGATGATCATTCCAGAGTGATTTTAACACCCGTTGAAGAAGCTCCAGGTTCTGATTATGTCAATGCATCATATATTGATGTAGGTTCTTTGTCATGTGTCAAGTGTAAAAATGTGTTTTGGAATATAAAGCCTTTTTGTGCAATTTTCCATTGTGATGTACATTGTCCCTCTGGTCACAATTGTGTCTTCAACACAATTATTAAACAAGCAGAGAACTTGATCAGACCACCCCAAATCATGACCAAATTTTTGGGTTTGTGAATCGACGAATCCTATTTAAAAAATGTACAAATAACTTGCACCCTGACTTGTTTAGTCACATGATCATAACCTACAGCTTTTTCTCTCAGGGTTATAAAGATAAAAATAAATTCATCGCAGCACAGGGTGAGTGCCTCTGTTTTTAAACAAAACGATTTGCTTGGTTTTAAATGAGATCAGACACGACAGATGTCAGAAATCAGACTGAATGAGACGCGGGTCTGTGTGCGAGTTGATCGTTTCTTTGTTTCAGGACCAAAGCAGGACACAGTCGCTGACTTTTGGAGGATGATTTGGGAACAGAAATCAACCACCATCGTCATGCTTACGAATCTGAAAGAGAGAAAAGAGGTTTGAGTGCCTGATTTGGGTTTTCGGGTCTGTTTTTCTGTGTTAGTGACCTGTGAGAGCTTGATGTATGTAATGATTCAAGATTCTCTTTAAACGACACACACATTTGATTTCGGGTCCGTTGAAACGTCATCAAAACACAAACTAAAGCCCTGTTTGAATAAATGAGATTTTATTTCTCATTAATGTCTCTCTATGAGCAATGTCAATTTCAGTATTGACTCACAAGCGTCTCCACACATCTCTCTCTCCTCTCTGTCACACTCCGTCTCCGAGACAAATCAATAAGACACAGAGCAGAGAGATTAAATCAGAATCAATGATTTTAATAATGATTGCTGAAGCTCTCTCTGGCTCAATTAGTGAGCAAATTAAGAGAGATTTGACCTGCGTTCTCCGTCTGGATAATGCTGATTGACAGACGGGCTGTATTTTAAACTCAGATTATCATCTTGATGTCTTATAAGTCACCTTTACTACACTAATGCACTTACAGCTGTTCCTGGGCAGCATCTGCATGTTAATCTGCAGCACAGATCTGACCTTGTGTTCAGATAATAAACTGCAACAACATAACATCACCAAACTGTAACTGTACTGAAAACCCAATCGCAGATCACAGACAGTGATTACAGCAGAGAGAAACAAAATATTATGTCAGAACAAAAGAAAAGATCATTGAAAATTCATTCAAATCATGGTTACTAAAAGATTTTCTCTCTTTCTTTCTGCCCTCCCCCTCGCTCTTTCTCTATCTCTCTCTGTGTCTCTCTATGTCTCTCTCTCTCTCTGCTCTGTCTCTCTCTCTGTGTGTAGGATAAGTGTTATCAGTATTGGCCTGATCAGGGATGTTGGACGTATGGGAATGTGCGTGTTGCTGTGGAAGACTTCACTGTGTTGGTGGATTACACCATACGCAAGTTCTGTGTGCAGTATGTAAGTATGAACACACTGGACTCTTCCATCATTCACTCACCCTCATGTTATTACAAACCTGTTCGGCTTTCTCTGCTAAGGAACACAAAAGCAGATATTCTGAGTTGTGTTGGTAACCAAACAACAGTGGCACCCATTGCCCTCTGTCGTATGAACGCAACATTCTTTTGTGTTCCACAGTAGCAATAAGTCATACAGGTTTGGAATGACATGAGGGTGAGTGAATGATGGAAACATTTTTGAGTGTACTATCCCTTTAAACAATGAGCTTTTGTTACTGTGACTTTAAGACTTCTATATGTAAATGTAGCTGTTTAAAAAGCCTTACTGAATAGGTTTCAGAACAAAGCACTTTTGCTGCGGAGATTTGTAATGAATGGATATTTGGTCTTTTTGACAACAAAACCACAAAACAGGAACTGTAATCTTTAAGCAGTCATTGATCTTTTCATAATATCATTGTGGATCTCAGCCGAATTGGCGTATCAGCAGTTCTGCTTGTATATGGAGTGTTACAGTTCCCCTCTGCGTGACTCTCAACCGTGTGTGTCCCACAGCAGTCCAGTGACGGATCTAAGACCCCTCGTCTGGTCACCCAGCTGCACTTCACCAGCTGGCCCGATTTCGGTGTTCCATTCTCCCCCATCGGCATGCTGAAGTTCCTCAAGAAGGTGAAGCAGGTGAACCCCTCGTACGCCGGGCCCATCGTGGTACACTGCAGGTAGAGCGACATTCATCCTCTGTTCATGAACTGGTGCACTGAGATCAGCAGGTGGGAGGTCATATCGTTTAGGTGGGAGGAGAGACCCTAACAGAGAACGTTTTCAGAGCGTTGGTTAACGTTCTCTAAAAGACCTCTCAAAAGTTATCAAAAATGTTCTTGCAGTAGCATTAGTAGAATGTTTGTTTAAGCAGTTAGTAGAATGTTTTTGTTACTTCATGGAAACGTTAGGGAAACGCTCGTACAGGCTAAAGTGGATAGCTGGGTAGTGTTACATGAGTTTCTTCAGTAAGTAAACTCGCAGCAGCACTACACCGCCACCCAGAACAGCGTAGAAACCACAATGCAACACATTCAAAGCTATACAGCGTTATAATGCAGCTTCAAAACCACAAAATGTCACCCTGCTCACTGCAGCCTCGTGGTGCTGAGCTTCACACAGCTAAAGCACTGCTAGCATTTCCTTTATAACTTACATCTAACATCTGCCAAATGCATCACATATAAATGTATATCATACAGATTCATATCCCAGCTGACAAACTGAGTTCATAAGAACGTTTCCCTAATGTTTCCATTAAGTGTTGTTTTGAATGTTCTAGGAATGTTTTCGTACGTGCATGTTGTATCAATGTTATCACTTGGTTATAAGAATAATATTCAAACTTTTCTCTTTCTGATTCTCTTTCTGTCTTTTTCTTACTCTCTCTCTCTCTCTCTCTCTCTCTGTTTCTGCATCGTCTCTCTCTCTCTGTTTCTGCGTCTGTCTCTCTCTCTCTCTCTCTCTCTCTCTCTCTGTTTCTGCGTCTGTCTCTCTCTCGCTCTCTCTCTGTTTCTGCGTCTGTCTCTCTGTCAGTGCCGGGGTCGGTCGAACAGGAACCTTCATCGTCATCGACTCTATGATTGACATGATGCACACAGAACAGCAGGTGGATGTGTTTGGGTTTGTGTCGCGCATACGCGAGCAGAGATCTCAGCTCATTCAGACAGACGTGAGTGAAGGACTTTTGAAATATCATTATACAAGTTTCACATGAATGTAATAAATGATTTTTATTGCCTTGAAGTTCATAATATAACTACACTGAATTCATACGCTGTCAGATGTTCTGGTAATGTTACAGAAACGTTACAGAAATTGTAAAGCTCAAAAAATGAGAACTTCACGTCCAAAGCTTGTTGAAGACACTGAATATATTGATCATTTGGTAACTTAAGTGACTGTGTGTGTGTGTGTGTGTGTAAATACAGTTACAGTACTCCTTCATATATCAAGCTCTTCTGGAGTATTTCCTGTATGGGGACACAGAGCTCGATGTTTCCTCTCTGGAGGGTCACCTGCACAAACTGCACAACACCTGTGCACCGCTTGACCGCGTGGGCCTGGAGGAGGAGTTTAAGGTAGGAGACTCCGCCCCCAAGAGGATGTTTACTCACGCTGATGTCATTGGTTAATCTCCGCGACTGGTGGGCGTGGCAGTCAGACCGGTCACTGGCGCTCTGGGTCGTAATTTTCCAGCTAACCGACTGTCACTTTTATCGCTGGTTTGGCAGAAACTTACGAACATGCGTATCATGAAGGAAAACATGAGGATGGGCAATCTGCCGGCCAACATGAAGAAAAACAGAGTCCTTCAGATCATTCCATGTGAGTTTTATCGTCATCTGCACTCATGAAGATCAAACGCCAGAATGATGTTGATCTGAAAAGTGCAAAAATGAGAGTATACAGGTGAAATATGTCGTTTCTGTACCACTAACAGCAAGAAATAAACTGACTGGGCATGGTATAAAATTAACCAATAGAGTGAGTTTGGGGCGGGGCTTCCTGTGTTTAAACGATGGATGTTTTTACATTTCATTGTGTTTTTCTTTCATTTTCAGACGACTTCAACCGCGTCATCATGTCGATGAAACGAGGTCAGGAATTCACCGATTACATCAACGCATCTTTTATTGATGTGAGTATTGATAACTCTTTTCATGCTGTTTATACACTGTAGGTCATAATTATACATTATGAGCCTTTTGCTGTGTCCTCATTTTTAGACAGCGGGGTAAATGTGTGTGTGTCTGTGTGTGTGTCTGTGT
>JAZGTI010006989.1:0-22420 GCA_036877585.1 Botia kubotai | reverse complement strand
AGAATCACTAATATGTGTTTTGTGTGTGTTTACCTTCGGCCCCTGTTGTGGGATACTGAGTCGATGAAGCACATGCTGGGAAAATGCCCGGAACATTCCCTCACTGTGACAGTCAGAGATCTTTCAAACGACATAAAAATATTACAGAACAACAGTCACAAGCACAGTTAAATCAGTTAAATCTATTAAAACCTCCCCACACTCACATGACATACATTAAACATCATTTGCGCACACAAGGCAGAGAACAGAATCAAAACTATGAGTGGAATTTGAGCGACAGCCATATCATATACACACACACACACACACAGTTGTCACACAGAGACGCATTAATGACAGCAGACAGATGACAACAGATGCAGAGCTCAGATGAACAAATGCTAAATGAAAAAAGAGAAATCGAGTACAACAGTCACTTATACAGTAGAAACACTCCAGAAAACAGCCATGGAAAATGACGCCAAACAGGATTTCCAAATACTAAGACATGATCAACACAAAAATAAAGAAAACTCTGTTTTTGTGTGGACGATTAGGATACGCACCAGAGGGGTGTTGTAGAAAAGACCGTAGCGCATTCTCGGAAGCAGAGAGAAAAATACGTCTCTGAAACACACCTGTAAAAAAATACGAAATTTAAAGAAAGCACAAAGCATGTGGGAATTTTTGAGAAAATGTGACGTGCTATACAGCAAATGTCTTTTACCCTTTTGGTGTCAAAGGTTTTGAGGTGAATGATGTCATAATCAGAGAAAGCCCGCCACGTTTCACTGAACAGGTCTCCATATCCATACCCACTCTGACACAGAGCAAAGGAAACTTATTTCATTTTTTTTACTTCTGGAAACAATGAACACAATTCCATTTCTAACGTTCCAATACTTTATTTGGCACACACAATCATATTGTCTCATACAAAAACAGCCCCCCTCCTCCACGCCCACTCACTTTACCCTCTCTTCCTCATCCTTGAAACACTGCCGTCTGAACAATGAGGCAGGATAAGGTCTTTTCGTAAGTCACTCTATTTTCTGCCCACTGTTTCCTTTATATCTTTTTAGAAAAACAGCACCTGTAACACAGCGACTTCTGCTACTGTGTTCTGTAATCCTCACTAACAAATGTTATTTCAGAAAAACAATTCCAGAAATGATCCAAAAACGTTCCAAAGTTCCAAGCGTGTGTGCTCCAATGAAAGCAAGGAAATGTGACCTTTTATACAATAGAATTAACACGGCCAATTTCAAATTTGCTTATTTGACCACTGACTTAAAAATAGGTCACCAATCAAGGTGCAAAATCTTAAACTGTCTTTGTTATTTCCATCTTAAATTGCCTTTAGTTAATCGTATTATAATCACAAATGTTCACTGTGGTCTTTAGACCCCCTGTATTGGAGTGGTATTATTTCATATTGTACATTGGTACATAGCTTTATATAATGCTACACAAACACTTACCGTGTCCCACATGACGATGTTGATGTCACGGCTGAAGGAATTGTTGAGATGTTGAGAGATGTAGAGGTTAACAAAGTCACAGAAGTGATGGTACATGTTCACTCCTGCAAAACACACGGGAAACAAGCACAGAACATTGTTTGTTATTCATTTAATAAGCTTGTGATTCTTATATTGAAAGGTCCATTATCTCACACACGCAAAAAGCTCTCCACCTGCATCCAGCTTCATGAAGACGGTCGGCCGATCGATGATGACATCACACTGGCTGTCATCTAGGGAGAAGTCAAGCTCCGAGTATGTCTGCAGTTCTGCATACCTGAAAGTATAAAATTCATGACTTCTGTGTGCTGGATTTTTTTAGCATGGGCATTAATGTAGTCATATAAGTATAAATCAGTGTTTTGTATATTTTATGTGGCTTCTTTTTTAATACATCTGTACTTTTAAAACGATGTACTAATTAAAGAGGAAGAGTAAGTTTGGAAAAGGTTCTGTTTGTCTAACCAATCGCAGGGGGCAGTGTTTAGAAAACTTGTGTAAATGTAATTTCTGAGATCTTTAAATGTTCAAACTGCCAACCCTTACTGTAAGCAAACTGCATTAACAAATATAAATAATTTTTTATGCAATAAATCTTGCAATATTACAATTATTTTCAGTAAATAGTTTATAAAGTACTCCAAGTCAATCTAAATGAGTTTGAACTATTTTTAATAAGTGCTTTACCAGGACTGAAGAGGACTTTTGTGTGTCCCTTCTGAGGCCAGCTCTTTACTATTGAGCCTGCAGTGACCCCCAATCTCGCCCGTTTCCAGGAAATCCTCTTTATACCTGCAGTGACACGAGGAAGAGGAATGAAGGGCGAGAGAAAGAGAGAGAAACAGCAGGGACCTGTTTAGACAGGAAATTCTCACAGCTCTCCCAGACACAAAACAGCTTCACGTGGGTCTGTATTTTCCTTGACCTCCAACGACCCCGGTTGGGGTCACTGACCTTTCGTGACCTCTGCGGGGACTCCTCAGATCCAGGTACAGGTTAGTGGCCCTGCAGAAGCGCATGTGACTGCAGCACTTCAGAGATGAATCTCCCTTGGAAGACATGACAGATGTAAAAGTCACATTTCAGAAGGATTGGAGATATAAACTTGTATTTGCATGTTGCTTCTCGGGATTGTTAGAACATGTTCAGGTGAAATGGAGCGGTTTGCTCAATGGATCAAAGTTCTGGAGGTGAACCAAGAACCTCAGATGGGACAGAGGCAGAGAGAGGTGAAGATTCAGCAGTTATGGACAGGTAAGAGGAGCTTTGGTGATACGGAAGAACAGAAAGAATAAAGGAACAGAGAGAATAAAGGAAAGAACAGAGAGAATAAGGGGAAAGTGAGTGAACAGAGAGAATAAAGAAAAAGTGAGATAGAGAGAGAAGCTCACAGGATCCAACGGTCTGCACAATGTCTTCATCTCATTGAGTCGCTCCCTCACATAGCCAAAATCCGCCTGCTTCCAGAACAATTCCTGGGCTGTCTGAATGGAGCTCGCCCTAAAGAGAGAGGAAACAGTAGGAGGCAGCCGTTATCATTATTTTGAGTATGTCGTACAACACCCAAATGACACTTTATGAAAGCATATGACCATTTAAGAAACAAAGACATCATGGGCATTTACTTCTGCTTGGATAATTCGATAAATAAATTTCACTTCTTTGAGAAGGTCAGTGAAGACAGGCCTACCATCCTGAATCAACGCTGGTGCACACAGGATAACCAAAGCGATGTTCTGGAGAGCAGCTCTTCTCATAACCCCAGCAGGCCTTCCTGTGCAACAGAGCATCCTGCACAGCAAACACAGAAGACATCATTATCTTATTCTAGACACAACCAGCTTATGATGCTACAGCAATTACACAACGCTGGATATCAACAACAAACTCAAACAAAAACAGTACTTGTTTTCACAGTCTGAAGTATTTGTTTACAAGCTCTACAGCTAAAAATAACAGTTCCAATTCACAATGGAAAACGTTTACTAACATTTTGAGAGATAATTCTGACGAGCTACAAGCTCCCCGAAAAATATCACCCCACCTTTAGAACAACCTATATACAAATATTCCATGTAAGAAATAAGAGTGAATAACTTACTTTAAAAGGGCAAAGTGGATCCTCTTTACAAAGCTTGGCCACACGTTTGTTGTTGTACAGAAAGTATGGGATATGCTGCTGAGGCAGTGCCAGACTGCTGTAGTCAAACTGTGGTCTGTGGCTGGTGTCCTGGCCAACGATGGTTTTGTAAGTACAGACCAGGCACAGAGCTACCAGCAGAAGCATAGTCCCTCAAGCCACATGGAAGGAACCGCACTGGCTCTCAGCACCTACGATCATTTATGAGAGACAGAGAGACACAGAGAAAGAGAGAGAGAGAGAGAGCAATAAATAGGAGTGACTAAGGGGGAAGGCGGACATCTCCAAAAGTACCACAGTGTGGGAACCTGCAAGTGTACTCCAGCTCTTACCACAGGAAATATTAGTGACCTTTTTCCTTCAATTGTTTAAGCAATAAGGCCAGGAATGAGGGAAATTAATATCAAAACAAGTACACATTCTGCTCATAGCTCCTCCAAGGAATGTGGGAATGTTACCCACATACAACCGCAGACATACTGAGAGAATAGATGAATACAAACGCCATGTATATGCGTTATGTTCTCATTCTCATGAAACCTGGAAACCTAGCAGTGAGAATTCCTATAAAAAAATTATAAAATTGTTTGATAAAATAAGTTGAATTTTAACATCATACAACATACATACGAACAACCGGCTCTGTAAGATGACACATTTTTGCACGTATTTTTACAAATAATAATGGCTGCCCCTATTATTTGTATTTTTCACCCCATTACCAACACAACAACAATCAGATTCTGATTGTTCTGATCAGTTTTAACAAGAAAACCCAATTCGGTGGAAATTGCAAGGTGAGGAATGTGAGGAAAAGAGAGTAGGAAATAAAGTATTATTGATCATGACCAAAGAACAGTTTTTTTATCTTCATTTAAACCTCAATTGAACACTTGAGCGCTTATATACAAGCTTTACTTGACGCGTACATGCAGCTGTTGTAGAGAGTGGAGGTTGGCCTTAAATGGAGAACATGGCAGGAGGGCTTGTCTGGAACAAGTGTTCTCTTCCATACTGATGGTGGTTTAAATAAAGTGTGCCGGAAACATCGTTTATTTTCGTGACAACCGTTATTTTACAGCACATAAAAGTTTACCGAGCTAACACCGCCGATACTAACGTGATTGTTAGCAGGTAATAAATTCACGTAATCGCGTTTAAACAGTGTAAGCGCTTGCAAATCAGTTTTACACTTCTTTCTGATGCCCATGCCGAATAATACAAAGTTACTACCGTTTTATAACTATAACAATAACTGTAGTAACAATACCATTACAGCAAGTGTGTGCAAATGTGTGGGTCTCATACGCTGCATGAATAACGTTTACTTTATAAAGAGATGCCTTCTTAATTTATCATAATAGTAATTAACAATAATTGGAGTAACTATGGTTAACGTGGTCCATTTTTGTAGGTCAACAGTTAAGAACTATTAGATGGGATGGTTACGTCACTTCTAATTCAGTCTCTAACGCGACGTGTCTAGACGGAGTTGATCGGATCTAGATTAACAAAGACTCACAGTTTCGCGATTCATACGCTTCAAGAAGCAGCTCAATTAAAATCCCACAGAAACACCAACGAACATGCCCGACTAAAGAAACGTTACATTAGCTGCAATTCTCTATTGTATTTTGAATAGGGACGTTTTTAAAGGCTGCGCTAAAAGTACAAACCCGTGATTCTCATATGCACCGACAGACAATAATGCAATAATACAACAATACAAATACAATCTGATATGGTGTGCAGCCACAGTGACTTGACACGTTGCCAGAATAAAAGCTATCAGCGGTCCCACCTACAATTATATCTGCAGCCTTTACAGCCGATAAATCACCACCCCAATGTTACATAATTCTGCGCCAACTCTATTCTGACGTATTATACTTCTAAAGCAGTTAAAGCAAAAACAATCACTGTGCTTAGAAAATAAGCAAATATATGATTACCTGCTTGGAGAAACTAAGTAGAGGCAGTGGTTGTATTGAGGGATGCCGTCGCCATACTACCGGAAACTACCAGCCGGCATGTGTTACTGTTATTAACCGCAAGATGGGGCAGTAGATCCTAATTTTACACCGTTGAAATCAGCCACAAAGTGAACGTGTATATAACAAGGTAATAACGTAATAAATATAGAAATGAGTCTGTCCCATATTTATCTCTTACTTTATTTACACGTGCATAACATTGTAGATACACTTGCAGGTCCTGACCTTCCCTACTGTAATTTACGACCAAAGACTGAGATCAGATCTCGTTGCACACATTTTACGGTAAATCGCTCTACATGAGGATAAAAGATAACTAAGTCTAGCCAATAATGAGGTTCGTGGGAAATCGGAGGAAACGTCAGGATGTTTGGTACCCGGGATCACTCTGAGAAAACATGTTTACTTGTTTTCACAACGTAAGGAGATGGTTGACAGCAGTTTAACCGATGACCATTAAGATCTGCACCCCAAAGTTACATTCCCACTTGATTCCCACTTCACTGTGCAAATTCAAGAGTTAAATCATACCTGAAGAACTATACACTGGTAGATATACAGTCATCTCATATTTTTAACCAGATATGGTTATTAATTCGGAGTTAAAGACATTTAAAATTAAACCCCAGAACTGAGGGAGGAATCAGTTTTTAAATACCTTTATGACTCTTCAAACATGTCGAACAAACTTTTTTCTTAGAAAAATCCTTTAAATTACTCGGCCTCTTATGACTAACGATTATAAAAGCAGAATTACTCCTTCAACTGCAAATCTCTGTTTTCAGCCATTGATGTGTTTTTTTTTGGTGGATCATTTTTGATTTTTTAACAGTTCATCGATCTGTGCTTTGTACATGTTCTTCACATCCTCCAGATCCAGGCGCAGTTCTTCTGCTTCTTCTGCCTTTTCTCCATACATCTGCAGGATTGTGTTGTGCCTCTGCTCTAAGTCCTGCAGTACAGACAAACATCTGGTCAGGCTTTAACAGGACAGATGTCCTATAACATCCTGTACCATACATCATTGTGTTTGTTAGGCTAGCTAGCCAGCATTAAAATGGTTTGGCACTATGAAAATTATATAAGCCTTATATAAATATGCATTAATAGCACTTTTTTAAAGCATGATGGCCCACAGTCCTGTCAACATGGAAAAGATCGATATGAAGATTTTCTATTGAAAAATAACTACAGGAATATGAAAAATTTTATATGAAAAAATTATGTTGTTAATAGTTTGGCTGTATGTACTTTTGAAACTTTTTGTTCACCTTCAGTTGTACTTTCAGTCTGGGAATCTCCTTCACATTACTCTCCAAATCATCGTTCTGATTGGTCAATCGCACCAGCTCTTCTGCCATCACAGTGCGGCTTCTCTCCAGACTGGTGATCTCAATCTGAGCATTAAGGATCATAACAGGAAGTGACTATACTGACTCATAACAGAAAGCGATTATATATCTAGCAACTGTTTGTAAACAACCTCTATTATTAAACGCTGAAACAAATCACTGTAAATTCTGAACCTTTCAAAACGAAATCAGAAGATTTCACACATTACAAAGCTGAACCCCAGTCAAAGGCTCATACCTGCAGCTGGGCTATCTCGCCCTCTCTGAGTTTTAACTGAGACTGCAGGCTCTCAATGACACTGGATCCGCCGGCCAACCGAGCCGCCTCGTACAGGTTAGACCCACTGATGGTCATTGTGCTGAAAGAATGGTCGAGAGAATCCTCCTGCTGAGAAGAAAGCAGTCAATGCGATGCTAAACTCACTGCTAGGTCTCCCTGTCAGTGAGGGGGAGATGAGTTTACCTGTGAGTAAAGGGAGGAGGGCAAGCCGGCATGTTCGGTGCCACTGATGGAACTGGAGCGGGACAGTGAAGGTGTGGAAGACGCTGGAGCTTCACTCACAGACAGACTCAGAGACTTCCTCTCCTGGAGACACAGAAACAGAGACGTGTCGCTTCAGCTGAAGTCGGTTTAATACACAGCTTGAGCTTCAGATATACTTCCAGATCAAGTCCCTTGAGATTAGCAGTACACTCTCACATTCATAAGTAGTCAGTTATTCATAATATATCAATATTACTTTAAGACACAGAATGTGGCTTTTCATGCTAAACACGTGCCAAACCTTCTCTTTAAGGGCCTCTTGTGCAAGATAGCATTTTTTCTTCTCTTGTTCCACCTTCATTTTTTCCATTTCCAGTTGGTTGTTGAGCAGCAACTAAACAGGACCAAATAATACAGACAATTGGAATGAGTGTGAGTGTGTGTGTGTGTGTGTGTGTGTGGATATGGTCATTCTATTAAAAGAGCCGACCCAAAGCCAACTCAGTACCTTCTCCTTCTTTGCCTCCTCTAGTATTCGTGCGTGTTCCCCTTTAAGATTATCCAGCTCCACGCGCTCTCTGTGCATACAGAAATCAGTATAAGAGTACAGTAAGTGTATATTTAAACATACATTTATCTACACACATACACACACACTAATTTATCTTGACGGCTCCACACACACAGACACATTCAACCACACGCTGTTTTACACACACACATATTCAGCATCACGCACACACACGTGCACACACACACACACGAGCACGCACACACACACGCACACACACACACACGCACACACATACACACAGCAACCTTTTTCCTTCCTACCTGCTAAAGTCATCCTCCATTTTTTCCCTCCGCATCTTCTCGGCATCCAGCTGACCCTGCAGACGTCCCTTCTCCTGCCTCAACAGGGAACTCTGGGATTCTAAAGACGCAATCTGAGCTCTGATGGTTAGAAGCTCCTCTGTAGCTGAACGTTCCTTCTCCACGGAAACAGCAAGCTGGGCTTGAGCGTCAGCTGAGAAGAGAGAATGACCCTCTCACACCACTGATAATCATCACCACTGCTGAACGTCATATGTGGTTTGGATCACGAGCAAGTCTCACCTAAGCGATCAGAGATGTTCTTCTCCAGTTTTTCCCATGATGCCGTCTGGGCCCCCAGCGTGGCCTGCAGGTTCTCTATCTGCCGAAGGAGGGGCCGTGTTGCTGAGGTAACACTTTGGCTGAGCTCCTGGTTCCTGGTCTCGGCTTCCTGCAACCTCTGTAATGGAACAAAAATGCAGCATAAACAGAACATGAGACAGTAGTGTTTACTCCCTAAATCTACAAGACACACCAAAAAACCCATATAAATGTGACCTCTGCATTTAACCCATCACTGGTGAGGAATGAACACACACCCAGAGCAGTGGGCAGCACACTACCGCACCCAGGGAGCAATCAAAGGTTAGGTGCCTTGCTCAGGGGCACTTCAGTTGCTACCCGCAAACTGGAGTCGAACCAGCAACCTTCTGATTACAAGCCTGACTCATTACCCATTAGACCACAACAGCCCGTTCTTCATATTTAATCGATTACAACTGACATGATATTGATATGATGTTCTGGTTACCTGCTGCAGCTCACTGATCTCCTCCCTCAGGTAATCTTCCTTCTTGGCCTGCTGCTGCTCAGCCCTCTGAAGAGCCAGCCTTAGATCTGCCACCTTAACATAAAACATCAAAGTAAAACACGAAACTAATCAGCGACAAAATGAAAGTTGATAAGTGACCCAACGTTCCTCGAATTAAAGTACACGTTACAAATTTGAAGAACACGCACCAAATATTCACACAGCACTGGTAATATAATAATATTTACCTGATTGGCCAGAGCTTCTTGTTGGAGGCGGGACTCCTCTTGGGCTTTCTCCAATGCCAGACTCAGCTCCTCTTTCGCCCGCACCTCTCTGCTCAACGCAAGCTCCTGGGCCTCGCTATCCTTGCTGGCGTTGGCCTTGTGCAGTTCTGCTAACTCCCTAAACAACAAAAAAATGAACCAAATATCAGCCAATTAAAAGACACATTAAGAATGACACAGAAGATCCAGGGCTGAACTCTGTCACTGATATTGTGGCAGTGAACAAGCCTGTGTACGTTTTTTGTTTTTAAGAAATCGAAGAGAATTTACTTGTAGGAACTATCCAGGGCTGCTTCTAAACTGCGGTTCTTCTCCTGAAGCTCCTCATTGCTGGTCTGCAGTCTGCTCAATTCCTTCTCCTGGCGCTCGACCACAGCGTTCAGCTTCTTGATGTTTTCTCTGTGCTGCTTTTCTACTTCCTCCTTACCGTCCAGAACCTACACTCAGCAGACACAAACCTCCTTAATCTCTTCTTATTCTGCTGACATTTGACATGACCTCAGTGTACTCCACAACTGTACACACACTGGGAGGGTTGTGTCCCTCTCACCTGCTGCAGGTGTTTCAGTTCCTCCTCTCGTTCTTTAAGTTTTTTGCTCTGTTTGGTGATCTGCGAGTCACTCTCTTTTTCTTTTGCGCGCAGTTTCTTTATGATGTTGGAGTGCTGTAACTGTTGCTTGGACAGTTTCTCACCTGGTCAAACCAGGAAACGGAGAATGTAAACAAACACACTTTCATCAATCACCCAGTCACAGGTTTACCTCGATATTACCGTCCTAATATCAATATTGTACAGTTACGAGGTCAGAACACTCACCTTCTTCAAGAAGCTCTCGAATTTGCTCCTCCTTCTCCCTTATCAGTTCCAAAGTCTCGTTTGAGTTTAATCTGCTCGCCAGTTCGTCTCGGAGGCCCTTAATTTCCTGTTGCCATGAAATTTGACTTATTTGAATGTAAACAAGACTATACTCACTTATTACCTCACTGATCTACTAAATTACACTCCAATGTGAATTCAGCTGCAAAAACTAAAAACCTTTTTGGCGATGTCTCTCTCTTTGCAGGCGAGCTGAGCCTTCCTCTCGGTTTCTGCTATGCGCTGAGCGAACTCATCTTTTAAAGATTGGTCAGAGGAGCTTTCTTCCTTGAAGTTGATCATCTCACTGTGAAACACAAGCTTTGTTAACTCTGATTCACCAAGAGTTTATAATGTTACTGTTGAGACATACTGTTCAGTGAAACTTGAATGAGATTTCACACCCTCCACAACCATGATCATGATAACATGCAAAGAACACAGACAGAGGAATAATCTGTGATAATCTGTGCAGTAAGAAATACTCTGGATTCCATTTGTATTGTTCACACTATAGAAATGCTGCCATTGTATATCAAAATGACAAGTTCCCTGTTACCTTACCTTTATGTCTACCAGCAGTCTGTTAACAAAGTGTCTGGTTTTCCTCAAGCTGAGTAAATATTATTGCTGCCTCCATCTGTTTCTATGCTCTAGTTAGCTATTGCAGCCATTAGTCATACAAGCAAACACTTGAGAAGCAAATGTTTCTCAACTCACTCTTTAAGATTGTCACACTCTTCCTCAAGTCTGGCCTTGTCTTTACTGACAGCAAGCAACTGTGATTCTCTCGTCTCTAGTCGGCTTGAGAGCTCCTCAATAATCTGGGGAGATTCAATAAACAAATACCAACAATCATTTTTTGCAAAAATATCTTGTATTAATTTAGGAAAATAACATTCCATAATTCTCATCACGCTTAAATATATTTAGAAATAAATCCAACCTTTTGGAGCTCCAGAATCTGACCGACTGCAGGTCCTTGTTTCTCCTCAGTAGTCAGTGACGTCACCATTTCGTCTGCATCTGCTTTTTGGATGGTCAGTGTAAGGTCCGTCTCAGGCTCCTGGTCACCTTCCTGTAGCTCATCGGTCGGCTCACAGTTTACTGGCGTTGCACTCCGCCCACTCTCCTCCATCTCGTTGTCATCCAGTGATTGGTCATTCATTGACTCTGTCATACCCTCCTCTTCCTTCCCCTGTTTGGCCTGTGTGACCGACTGAACAGGTGTGGACATGACCCCGGCTGTAATGGAGGCTAACGTGCGGTTGCCAGGTATCTCGTCATCAGAATTGACTTCACTGACACTGCGGCTGTCCAACGACTGCACGCTAAACGAGTCAATGCGCTCAAAAGCGTCCGAGGAGGAACCGCAGCTTTCTGTGAGTTTTGGATATTCATCGTTCAAACGAGGAAAGTCACCACATGTCGAAGCGGACAGCAGTTGGAAAGAGCCCTGCATCAGGTGGAGCCCCGCTTTAGCCTCAGCCGTCTCCTGTCTGGAGCTGGCAGAGCTCTCGCTGAGCACACTCTCGTGGTCCAAAACCTCTATATCACTGGTGGTAGAAGTCCCAGAAGAAAAGGCACTTACAGGAGGTGACGGGGTGTTACTTTGTCTGTCCTCTGATTTAGTGTCTTTGGATTCTAACAGGATTTCTTTTGACGCGACAGGCAAGCTCTTGACGGGACTTTTGGTCTCAACGTTCAAAGCTGGTTCTGAGTTTTCAAAAGCACTGACGGATTCGGTCTCTGAGGAAGATAAAGGTACATTTATGAATGCGATATCTGAAGTCAATCCATCGGATTCTGACCTGTCCACACTGGTCTCCATTTCCTCAGCTTGCCCTTGTGAAGCAGGAGCTATCAGTTCCGGTTGTGAAAGCACATTTGCGAAGGATGTCTTTTGCTCGAACAGCTCTGTCCCAGTTAGTTTTGTCTCAGTGGTTTCCTGACTGCTGATTCGAGTGAGGACCACCTGACCTTCTGCATTAGCGCTAACATTGTTTTTGATCCCCAGTTCTTTATCCTTGCCTGCTTTATCCTGTAGTCTGCTTTTAGACTTGGAAGGCGGTACAGATACCACCTTAGCATTGCTCACAGTTTGTAAATCCCCATGAGGCAGAAAGGCAGTGAAGAAATCTTCAGATTCATCGAGCACAGTCCGCGTGACAGGTTTAGTGATGGCCTTTGATGATGGGGGGAGAGTCTTCATACGTTCCTCTGATGAAGAGTTCCACTGGTTCATACCCCATCCTGTTGATACTGACTTGCTGGGTGCAGCTAAAAAAAAATGTAAACGGAAAATTAAACAAAATCTCAGCAGAACATTCTATTTTTCTCATTTGCATACACACTATGTCTAAATTAACAGCAAAGCATAAAACTGCAGAATTTTATAGATATTCTTCAAAACTATAAACACGTTTATGCAAGCTGAACATTTTGGGACGCTCTCGCATGTAAACAGCACCGGAATATTTGTTCTGAACAGAACAAGCAGCAGTAAAATAATTCAAAGGGCAACAGGAGGAAAACAGCCTCACCTTGCAAACACATCAAGTCAAATGTACACAACTCATTGTTCTTGTACTCTTTGATGGCTGATCATGGTACAGTAGTAGCTTACTTCTCAAAAACAATGTTTTCTATAATAGGTTTTAGTTTTTTATCAGATTTATTTGGTTTAAAGCTAACCAAACCTTAGCTGACTGTGACTTTAAAGTTTTAAGAGTACTCGAGTTTTAATGAGACATGAGCTATTCGAAACAGTTGTGGTTCACCTGGGAACATCTTCAAATCCATGACTGTGTAATTTGTTTGGGGAAACATTGCAGCACGTCATGTATCACGCATCCATCATTATATCTCCGATGTTGAAGCGCAGTCATTGCTCTCTGTACTGTCAATTGCGTCTACACAAAATTGCACCTTAAAACTATTTAACTAAACCTACCAGTAAAGGTCTGGCCCGTCGTGTCACCCCACTGGTCCTCCTCTTGGATGTCCAGAACTCTGTCGATGGATTTCTGAGCAGTTGTCAGTGCCTGTTTGGCAAAACTAGACAGCTGGGACGCGTTGAACCAACTCATATTGTTGTACATCCCCCTGCTTGCGTATCAATGCAGCAAACGTCTAAATAAAACAAATTTGCATTAAAAACATCTGGAATATAAGCGGCTTCTACCACACAAACACCTCGATCAGAGTGGTGTGTTTCTCCTTTAGGCCGCCGTCCACATTAGCTTAGCACCTCGACAACACTGACACGGCGCTGCACGTCTACATAATCCCGTTTAAAAGCAAAACACAACGATAAACAAGCGGAGGGCTGAGCGACATCTTGTCTTTGTCTACGCTTCACTCGGCCTCCGTGTTGGACCTCTCAGCATTGTTTTGATTAGTTACTCTCTGACTGCTCGAGAACAACTTCCTATCCACGTAGCATCAACACATCCTACATGTGACGTCAGAGGTACGTCACTAACTGTAATGCGCCGCTTAGCAAACGCTGGGTTAAAATTCGAAGTGTTTTTGCATGTTTTTTCCTTTCTACATTTTGTTAAATATGACAATTTTATATTTATAAGTTTTGTGCATATATGTCATAGTGGTTATATAATAAAACGATAAAACGAAGTCACTTCTACAATATTTTCATCCCTTAAAATAAGAAAGCTAGATGGATATTGTAAGTGCATTAAACGGTTTTCGCTTACGACCTGCAGCGTATGTAAGTAGCTATATGGAGAGATCACATGGTAATAGATGTGCGACAACAAAAAGTCAGATGCAGCAGAATATTTAAAATAACATCTGTTTTTTTTATTTCAAACATGAACAATTATTTTTTCTATAAGACAATGATCAATAAACTGTCAGATGCACATCAATAACATAATAAATACATACACAATTTGCATTTAAAAAGGAAACTAGATCTACCAAAATTTTTTTGCAATACTATAGCAGTGCAAAACGATGAAACAAGAGACCGGTCTGGGTGCTTTTGAGAGATGGACAGAGCTGACCAATAAAAAAATCTAAACGCTAAGTACAAACCAATACTACTCTGTGTATGTGCAAGTAAGGTCACTAATGACATTTGCAGACCGCATTTCCAAGAGTGCTTCATTCGGATGACTACTGCAGTAACCGCTTTTATCTGTTCATGTAAATGATGCGTCTGTCCTATGAGATGAAGTTCAGCTTGAAGAGCACTGTCTGGGGAGTGGTGACATCAGCCACAGCAAGCTCTTGGCCATCCACTAGACCGAGCTCTGCAAATGCAGGAAGTACTATGATTCATACGTTATACAACATCAGTGTAATTTTGGGACATGCTTACAAATTTAGCCTCGTAAGCTAAATTTTACCTTTCAGGGTTTTGCTTAGATTTGGTCGCGTTCTCTCTTCAATAGATGCTACGGTCTGAAAATAAACCAAAACAATGTGTTCAATTTTAAAAAGCTGCACTAATCCATAACGTCAGTACTTTTTCATTTATGACTACTCTGAAAGCCATAAAACTTTTAACCTGTAAATAAAGAGTTTTGTTTTTTCCATCCAAAGTTGTTGTGATAGCAGGTGACTTCATTTGGCTAGAAAAACAAAGAGTTGTTACAAACAGGGGAAATTTGAATTTCACAGATTGACAGAAACAGATGCATTAACAATGAACATGGTGACTTACAGAGATGCACTCTCAGTTAAGTAGTCCAGAACCTCCTGCAGTTTAGCTGAGGGTGAAAACTGCAGGTCCTGTGGCACCTGACTGCAGGCAGAACAATTCTCCTACACATGCAACATGCATTTAAACTATGAAACTCACGTTCATAGCTTATCACCAATTTTTCACGAAACTGTAGCTATATCCCTTGTTAACCTAATCGGTATCTAGACACTCATCAATACTCACTACATGCTGCATGTAATGAATTGCAGTAACAGTTTCCTCTACATTTTAAGGAACAGTTTAAGTGAACTGTCCCTTTAAGTATCTTTCTAAGCAACACAAAGACAGGTTCAAAATGACTGACCTTTCTCTCAGCTTCAAAGGTGTACGTGTACAGCCCGTCAACATCATTAAACACCAGGTAGTTGTTCAAGGGAACGTACGCACTACTCAGCAGGAGTAAAGAATATAGAATTACATTTTCAGTCATGTGATTTATATGTTGTCTTCTGTGAAATATGGCATTATGACTTACCTGGTGGCAATTTTGAAAACTTCTGTGGCGCAAGCAGCTGTATTATGCAATAAATTTCCAGTTATATCTCAAATGTCAAAGAAAACCTTGCAAAGAACAATGAGTATTGTCTTGTCAACATACCAGCAATAACAGCATTTGTAGAAGCCACAGCTGGAATTATTCTCTTCACAACCCCTGAAATACAAGTACAGTAAAACGTTTATGCATATTTGCTAACAATGCAAATAACAAGCAAACTTGCTTTGTCTGAGCAACAGCATTAGTTATGCTAATATGTGTGTATTTTTATATACATTTTGTGACTTAAGGCTTCGTTTCTGCATGAAGTCCCACTAAACAGGCCTCTCTCACTCACCCTGGGTGAGTCTGTAAGTCACCCCTGTGATGCTGAACTCTGCTGCTCTTTCCAGAGATTTCTGGAACACCCACTGGATGTGCTCTGGGTCATCCCCATCAAGGGCCACACCATCTGAAGACAACATATACAGATAATCTACACAACCTGCTATTGAAAACACTGTAGATTCAGTGTGATGTAGGTGCAATTACATGATACCTCCAAAAGGCTTGTCCTTGGGCCAAAGCAGTACACGGACGTACTCAACACAATGTTCAGGTAACCGTGGCATAGAGGCTATAGTGCACATTGGAAAGTTGATCTAAGAAGAGTACATAAATTACTTGCCTTAAAATACAGATAGACAGCTTAACCTAACATACATTTTTGTGAAAAACAGTGTGGATTTAAATAAGACATAAGATAAAAGTCCAGTATGCATCACACCTGCGGGGGGTACAGCTCCAGGGTGCAGTCGATGCAAGCTGTCATTCCTGGAAGAATCACTCGTGCATTGCCCTTAAATCCTTCTGTACCTCCATCTATTAGAGGAATGATGGAGCTCGGGTCCAGAACGCCATCTTCATAGATCAGGAGGGACAGCTGATAAACAGAAAACCAGATGTATGAACCACAAGCATTTCTCATGGCGAAACACGTATGACATACACAGAACCCCATATATTTGAACTGACAGGCAGCTGGACATTAAACACATACCAGCATTCCATTCATCCATCTCCTGGCAACAACAGAATCCAGACCACAGACCACTATGTGAAATTCTATGCAGCAACAAAGCATTCTAATTAAACATTACACATATTTGTTATATGTTATATACTGTGTTCGATTAGGATAAGTAATTTCATAAAAAACAAAAAGGTAAAACGTAGGTTTTTATTACGCTTGTAAAATGCCTCATCCAAGTCTTGGATTTTCTTGAAATGCCTGTATCACTAATTAAGGAACCATATCATTATGACATAAAAACATTACATTGCATTAATGAACCGCCGACTTACAATCAAGACATGCATTTTGTCAGTATGTGTGTTCTCTCTCCGTGACTCGAACCCATGACATTTGTGTAATTAACACAATGTTCTACCAATTAAGCTACAGGCGCTAAATATAATTACATTTCAACATGGTGTATATAAAGATTTGAATGACTAGGCAAAGTTTAGTACAATCTGAATGGAGGGATACGGGACGACATTGCATCCTGTGATTCTGTCGTTTACAAATTCCGCTGCAACCTCTGCCTTTGGTCGCCCCACATCTTTAGGTCTGCAGATTAAACAGAGAGAAATTCAAATGAGTAAATACACAACATCAGGCGTCAAACTGCCTTTCTCACTAACCAGTTTACAATAGGTTTGAAGATGACGGCTGATTAAGACTAACCTGAACAGGAACTGCCTGTTGAGGTTGGAAACATCAATGGTGTCCATGTCCACCACATGAATGTGTCGAAAACCCGACAAGGCCTTAAAAATAGTGATACAATTGTAGCAGCCATTAGTTTAACAGTTATGTATTCATGTACTCATGGGTTGGATGCAAAATTACTAAAGTCAAGCTGCCTGTCTACACATACATAATCAGAAAGAAGCCTCTTTGCAACTACAAGAAAGTACATAGTAATTACAGTTTTTTATACAAAAACTTACCAGATCTTTGAGCAGTTCACACCCAAGCCCACCCGCTCCAATAACCAGAATTTTGCACATGTCCAATAAAAACTGAAGAGACTGAAAAAGATTAGCATGGTTCATGAAAAGAGGAGAACAACAAGACAATTGAATCTTGGACAGCTGATCTGTCTAGTAAGCAGTAGCATAACTGACCCTGAATCAAATTAACTGCAAGTAGCAAAAAGTGTAGAGCAGAAGAAACATGGCAGTGAATTATCAGGGGTCATAAAGGGTCATTTATGATATTATTTTTATAATAATAAAAGATTATAGATCATTATAATCTATACATGTAACCATGGGATAACAGCGTTTTAAGAGTTGTGTGTATCATACCTCAGTGCTGGGTTCAAAATCAGGATGAGTAAATGGTCCAGGTCTCTCCAAGAACTTTTTGACGTGGTCCCATCTTCCCTGCCAGTCACCTTGATCCACATTTCCCCCATCCACAACCATACTGCATAAAACAAATTAAAAAACAAAAACGACATTTAACTACACGACAGACTCATCGCTTATATTATTTAACAATTGTACGAACACAAACAAAAAGCGAGCGTAAAATGTATATGAAAAAATCAGTAATTAAACTATGGTTAGAACAGTGTTGAATTTACGTGGGCCTCATAATTATTATAATGGTTATGACAGAAACGTTATGGCAGTGTTTGGAGGTTGTGCAAGCGTTCATTTTCCAGCTTTGAGATAGATTATTCAATATTTGCATGTGTTGTGCGCTGTTCATTAAAATATCTGAACAGTATATGCATAACAGATCAAGCGGATTTTAACACCTCCCAAACCTGCAGACTGCATCTAAATTATCGTCTCTCATTTCACTAACTTCTCATTCTGCTCCTCTATTCGCCTTCTTTTCTTCTCCCTAAAAAGAGAGAATAAAAGAAGGTTCATTCATACTCTTCTACTCGCAAGTTAAAGTCCTTGCGTCCTGTTGATTGGACTACAAGCACTGTTACGAGGGATTTATTTGCAGTGTATAAAATATCACTTACGGCTCCTCTCCCTCCGCCATATTGTCAAAAACACGCAAAGTGAAATTCGCAACCTTATGAGAAAAAACTGCAGTCAACCTGACGCACGCTCCTTTTTTCAAAATAAAGGTCTTAACAGTCAACTGATATACCAGCTATTTGGCATGCAATTTCTTTGTGAATTACAACACATATGAAATGTGATTATGACAGTAATTCCCTTTATTTTTAAACTCCCCAAATCAATTTGAATTCCATGTTTGTGTTGTATAGCTTAGTCAATATCAATGTGTGTTTTCAATGCTTTGCATACTGAAATGCAAAGTCTATTTGAATCACTTTTCGTGTCTATGTTCACAGCAAAAGGTCAATCTATTCATTGTGTGATAAGAGAAAGTGCTGCATATCAAATTGGACAGTTTTACATAGTTGTCTGTATGTTGATATTTGATATAGTTTTTTAAATTCCAGGACATTTGGGGTTTTCATTGTATTCGTTGGGCACCTGAGGAACAAGTTGGGCAACTTTATACACTGGGCCAGTGTACTGTAGTTCAGCTATTAAAATTCCAGTTGCTGCAAAATAGAGCAAACATTCCTACACCTGTTCATTTTTATCATGCGTTAATATGAACTAAACAAGGTCCCATGGGTCACATGCTAAAGCATCATTTATTTATTGATAAACTGTTCAATGAAGACTTTTTGTAACATCAGATGTCTAAATGCTAATCGTACTCACATTTTAGTTGTTTAGGTCTGAAATTGCAAATGCATTTTAGCCCACAAGCTACATTACGAGTTCATCTGAGTCGGTAGGTATTGTTTTCATGTAAGAAACTCATATCAGTGTTTTAAAAATACCAGCCGATAAGTTTTCCTGGAATAACGAAGGTGTGTAATTTACACCACTTAGCCTGCTATAAAGCAGGATATCAATGAAGACAAAATGTGCCTATCCTTGATTGATAGGCCTTGATTGATAACATCTCTCTATGATCTTTATTTGTGCCTTTGCTGTTTAAAGTGTATACATGCAGTTTCCTTTAAGGAGCTATTGGTACTCAACCTGACTTTTTGTGACGCACCCTTATTTTGTGAGTTTTTTTCAGATAATTAATCCCGGTTAATTGGACATGACAATATGTTGTATGTTTCATCCAATATCTAATAAAGACTCTCATACTAAGAGAATAAAACTAAATAAAATAAAGCAAAATGTAAGACATCTGATACTGTAAGACGTCTGATACTACATCTGTTATGTAATACACTCACCTTGTTTTTGTCAGTTCTTTGTAAGTGACCTTTTTAATAATCTATTACCATGTAATTGTTTTATAACATTAGCAACTTTACTTTATAGGTGTGTTTGCTTTAGAAGGCAGCACTGTAAGACAATGTGTGAATTGTCAAAGTCAAACTGATAAGATTACAAGACCCAAGACTGACAGCTTTGTTTGATAATGTCAGGGCACCTGTGATTTTAGTCATTCATATAACATTTGAGCTAAATTTGGCTTTCTAAAAACGTTCTAAAAGTCTTGATGGCAACATGAACTTTATAAAAACAATTTAACAAACAACTTAACAAACAACTGAACAATTTAACAAAGCTCTGTTCACTAATTAGTTAACTGTGTGGTTTTAAGTCTACTTACATTACTGAGAACTCTCTACGCATCTTCTTCTGATAATTAGTTTTTGTTCTGTGGATGAGTCATTACCACACAAAAGTATTTGTGATGTTTAGGGTTAGGGTGTCTGTCAGCATGATGTCTGTCAGCAAGTGCATAATTAGTGAAATTATAAAGCACAGTTTGTCTGTCTAGAAAGCTCGGCTTATTATTATGTGCTCAAGCAAAATATGTGCGTGTGTGTGTGCACGTGTTTTCTCTGTATGCAGAAATTGTATAACTTGCATTAAGCTGGTATATATTACTAATCCATATTTCTAGCATGTCTGTGTGTCAAATAATAAATGATAAAATTATATATTTTGCATAAGCTAGTGAGAACCAAGTCGCAACATGTAGGTCTTTCCTGAAGAGCTACAAATATTAAACATGAATATTTCGACACAACTGTAAGTTTGGTATATGATAATCATAAAAGCAAACACTCATATTTCTGTTAAGCTCTGGCAAGATAACAATTAGTATGTGTAGTAAATGCACGTCTTACTTCAAATAAGTAATAATAAATAAGTATAATTATACAATTAAATATATTTCTAATTAAAATAATTATAAATAAATGGCATAAACCAAACTTTTAAGTCAGTAGATTTTGATATTTAATTTTTAATTCTTTTCTGCTGATGACACCACACATTTCACAGCTTCATGAATACCGGGAAGCACAAAGAGAAATATTTACAAAAATTGGAAAACAAAATGTACAAAAAGCAGTGCTGTATACTCTGCTCATTCATTCATTGGAAAAGTTGTCATCTGGAATACACACTTACGTCTGGCAATTATAACAGTACTTGCAACCCGGTAAGAAAACAGTTGTACAAAATGTACAATGTACGTAATGGGGAAATCACCCAAGACTTTGCAAGACTAACCCCCTCCCAAACGGATCAATGTCCTCTTCAAATGTCGTCACACCTGGAAGGGGTACTCTTGCAAGTAAAGCAACAGTGGGCGTGGCAATGGCAGCTGTGCGTGGCAATCAGTGTGTCTGTTTATAGCGAGACGTGTCAGATGTTGTAACGTTGGAAAGGCCCGAGGCCTGTGCAGAGGTTTTCTGAGTTTCAGCAGAACCGCATTGTCCTTTGACACCACCTGGTGTTCCTTTGCTATCCTCTTGCTCTCTTCCCCTTGACTAGTGGACACATAATGCTGCAGAAGACTCGGTATGGCAGGAAAGGACAACAGGCAAGACCGGGCCGTGAAGCTGGAATCGAGGCGAAAATGGCCGCTGTCGTATTCAATCCGGACGTTAGTCGGACCTCTACAGGTCTTTACTGAGAGGGTGAAGAGGTAGAGCGGATGGCTACTGTCACGCACAAGGAAAGTTCCTTCTGACGCACCAATGAGGGCATCCCGCGCCTCACTGGCTGTCATGCCACCCCAGTACCATCCTAGAATATAAAAGCCATCCATTGATTAATACATTTACATACATTTAAATCATTTTATATATTATTATATATATATATATATTAATATGTATAATAGGAGTTGGTGTGTTTGTGTATGTATGTGTATGTATACACACACAACTCATGTTCTATGTGTTGTCTAGCTGATCCAATCCTACCATGGTTACAAAACAATAATAAGAAAACGAAATAATAAATGACATTAATATTAAGATGGATTGCATTATGAAAGACATTTTGAGAGAAAAACATCAACAAAGAACATACACATAAATATTCCGCCTAAGCTTCAGCCATTGTTCAGATGATGAGGGAGGCGTCGACGTTCAATGCCTCAGAATAATGCTACGTCTTGATTGACAGTCAGATGACAGCATTGTGCGTAAGAGACTAACAGACTATTCCAAAGCCATGATCCAAATCTTTACACAGGCGAGTAAAGACCGATCTGTGTCTGCTCATTGTCTCATTGTAAAGACACAATGACACATAACTGTATAAACCAGACTACATTACTACGCCTATGCTCTTCGTATCAAAGGCCCTTCTGAAGATTACAATTTTCATTTTTTAATAATTTGACATATTTTTCAACAGTATTAAAAAATTTTAAATGACAATTAATAACGTAATTCATGAATTATATTAAAGCTTTTGCCGAATTTTTGCTAGTAGGCCCCTTTTAATGGATATGAGTCTACAAGGCTTTGCAAGACAGATACCTGAGGTGTGTAAGTGCTGAAAGGTAATGGTTATGAAGCGAAGGTCCTCAGCAGTAGCCCATGGTAGAGACATGTTGGAGAAAAAAGGTAATATTTGGGGTCGCT
>JAZGTI010006988.1:0-22424 GCA_036877585.1 Botia kubotai | reverse complement strand
TATATATATATATATGTATATGCATCCATAAGGGTGTTTATGTGCTGACCTGTGTGCGTTGCCGTGGTTGCCATGCCTCCTCATTCCCATATGTGATGAAGGGTCCATTGCAGATGCAACACTCCAGCAGTACAGGGTTTCCCAACATTGTCCAGGGGCAGATCATATGCATCTCTGACTCCACCTCCTTCACTTTACTGTCATTGTGATGTCGACTTAGCATCTTCCATTTTCTCACCTGGTAAAAAACAAACTAGAGGTAAGTGTGGGGTTTGAACCAACAACCATTTGGTAACTGGCCCCGAATTTCAACCATCACATTATGCAACMCCCCCACCCCCACCCCTAAGTGTAAATCAAGCAATACAGTAAAACAAACTACAACTAAAATCAAACCATTTTCATTCCCATGACTTTGTCATATGCATTTCTCAGGAGCACGAGACCAGTTTCTCGGTACAGTAAAGAACTGTGAGAAATAAGCCAGTCTCAGGGGTCAAAGGTTAAAGGTCAGAGTTAAAAGCAAAGCTGGATAGACTCTGTGAACTGTGAGCTGTGTGTGTTAGGGAATTCTGCTCATAAATGCCCAAGGGTCAGTGAATGACGTCACGGCACAGACTTCAGCTTATTCTGTAATCCACAGTAATCATAAAGACACACACCGATGCACAAACACACACACTTTGCTCTTTAGACCCTTATTCCAGGGATGAAGCAAAATTCCAGAGAAAGGTGATCTTGGAACTGCAGGCACCTTCTTAAACCTCAGTACAGCACACACACACACACACACACACATACACACACACTCAGCCTGTCCTACATATTTCAACATCAAAAGCTGCCGATTATGTAAGTGCACTTACAGGGAAATGTTAAGATAAAGAACAGTTAATCAGCAACTCTTCGCCCTTCTCTCCTCTCCTCTAATGAAGAGTGAGTTTGCATTTTTCTCACAAGGCTTTGCACAGTTACTGTATTGTCTTCTACACTGTATTTACCATGCAGAGATTTTCAAGCCAATGCAAAGACATTATTTTTGTAGGCCTTGGGGTGCATTTGTGTCTGTTTCTGCTATGTAACCAAATATAAACATTTTTATTTTAAATGTTTCAGGAACATTCAAATGTCCAGTTTTTAGACGTCGTGTTAACAATTATTGCTTTATATTGAATCATAACTTTTTGAATTCTGTAACATTCTAAAAATGCTCCACATCTTAGGAATAATGTTTTTGATATATATTGCATGTAACGTTACAAAAAGTTCTACTAATGTTACGGCAAAAATGTTTCTCATAACTTTGAAAGAACATTGAGAGAACGTTAGCAAACTTTCAGAGAATGTTCCCTGTTAGCTGGGTTATTATTGATTCTGCTGGCGGAGGCTTTTTATTTATTGCTCATACTTACCATAGCAACCACAATGCAATGACCTGGCAACCACCTATAATACCGTGGTGTCATGGCAACAAGTTTTGGCACAGGTTAGCGCCACTCACTCTAATTTGGTTCTTGTTATTTTTTGTTTAACTTGATTGGGTATTGGAAAATATGTAACAATTTGGGTATTGTAATATGAATGTTTAATGTGAGTGTTTATGTGTGAGACTCTGTATATTCTGTACTTTTAAATGTATCAGTTTTCATATAAGAAATATTTCTATAAGCACTTTATGTAAGTGATTGTGTGTGCGCCAGTCTCTTGTTCCAGTCCTTTCTTACACACGCTTACAGTATATGCACTTAATCTTGTTAGTGTAATTACAGTAAACCTTCTCTGAACCAGGAAAGTATTCAATTCTCACGAAATAAGTCTTAAATCCCAAACTCACAAAATCTGTCAGCCTGCTGTGCTGATTTGTAATAATTTAGGCCTCTTTGCGCACCCGTACGAAGCTCTATAAATATAATGCCTCATTCAGAGTGCCAGCAGTAAATGTATAAAGTAGGTGAAGGTCAGGAACTCTCTTAAAAGAACTTCTGCCCAGCTGACAGCATTGGCCCAGCTTGGAAGGTGAAAAAGAATCTGGATGTGAGCCACAGCTCGGCTGGCACGGCACCAGAGAGTTAGCATGCAACAGTACGGAACACAGACAAGAGTCCAACACAGAGATCAAGAACCTGAACCAGCACAGGAGGTCCGAGTGGAACCGACACTGCTCTTGTCAATATAAGATCTTCACCCCAGCTAACAGTTTTAGGTTGTAACAACATTTTTCAAACATTTTTTAACTTTTTTAAAACGTTCCACTAGCAACCTAAGAATAATGTTTATGAAATATATCACGTACAACATAAAAAAAAGTTCTACTGACGTTACTGCAAGAATGTTTTTGTATAACTTTGAGAGAATGTTTGGAGAACATTAGCCAACATTCTGATAATGTTCCCTGTTAGCTGGGATGACAGTGGTTCTGTGTGGCTGTTTGTGTGTGTGTTTCCCAGAACCCAGTAACCATTAGCCTCATTAACACACACCAGAGATTCATAGGGACAAAGGCCCTGCAATGCCAGAAATGAGACACGTGAACCAGTAGATAAAAACAACAGAAAAAAACACTGTTCTAATTGCTTCATGGGTTTATGATGGTCTGTAGGCTACGGTCAGATCATTATTCTGACTTAGGTGACAAAAATGTTGTTTTTTGTTTTGCGCCGGATAAAGAAGATTGATAACAAATGCAAAGTCCACAACAGGGTGAAGAAAATCATCCGTTTGTTTAAGAGAAGAGTCAGAACTTCGGAATTTCAGTGGCAGACATCAAAACAGCTTTAATTTTATGGGAACTAATGACACATGCCTGGTCTTGTGGACGTGGAGGTGCGTTGGAGTGTTTTTGTGGTTGTGTTTGCCTAGAGGAAAAATTCCTCTGGTGCTCAAAGGTCGCTCGAGAGATTTAAAGGAGCTCTCAGTTAAGTAACAACTCCGGCTAAAACGTATGTCCTAGAATTACTTATGAGAAAAGAAAACAAACGAGACAAGTGTTGACATACAGTAAGTGTATAAAGCTATCAAATGCAGGAGGATAGCTCAAGCTCATCTTATGTAATCTCTATTTTATCTCTGCTGTGTAGGAAAACAATTTCTTTTGGGATTTTTTAAAGGATGGATAAGTGTGTTTGTTTGTGTGGTAAGTCCTTGTTTATCCTCAAATGTAAAGAACGGACACAGTCCTGACCAATCAGATGCGGAATATTATATTCAAGGCAGCAAATGCGCTCCGCACACACAATAATTATTTTCAAGGGTCTTTGCATAAATCATACAAGATCTCATTATAGGCCACAGTAATCAGACAGCCGCCCTTCATCTGATGTGGCCGATCAAACTTTACGTTAACCCGGTAAAAACTGGCACTATTAAAACTCACACTGCGTGTGTGTATTTGTGTGAGCCGCAGACCTCATGAGCGATGAGTCATCGTGCACTCTCCCCCCCTTTCTGCCACATTAGCTCCACACATACAAACAAGCACACGAACCCTCACGCGGCGCGTGAACGACCCCCGAAGCTCACCATATTTTCACAGGGTGGGAAATAGAAGTTCGCCCAGGCAAACGTTACTGTAACATTACTGCTCTCATGTTTCTTAACAGTCAATACAACAAATGTAATGAAACACAATATAGACGCATCGCAGGGGGTTTAGACGGCAAATCGCACGGACTTAGACTGCAGAAATAAAATAGCTGCAGCTGTAACTTCAGCAGTGATAATTAAAAGGCTGATGGGAGCTGACGGCGATGATGACAGCAGACGACGAGAGCGAGCAGAGTGATTGATGGCTGGATGGATGGATGGATGGAAGGACGGATGAACAGACAGACAGACAGACAGACAGACAGACAGACAGATATAGATAGATAGATAGATAGATAGATAGATAGATAGATAGATAGATAGATAGATAGATAGATAGATAGATAGATAGATAGATGGAGGAAAGACGGATGGACAGACAGATGGATGGAAAGACAAACAGACAGACAGATGGATGGATGGAAAGACAAACAGACAGACAGATGGTTGGATGGATGGACGGACAGATGGATGAATGGACGGAGAGACAGATAGAATGATCATACAGTAGAAGCTGCTGCACTGTGCACCCATCATTCTCATGCTGATAAATGTTACGTAACTTCATCCTCAGGACAGAGACTGGACACAAAGTGATGTGTCATCTCTCTGTTTCCTTTTCTCCTCGTCAGGACATGTATATTTATAACCAAACCTAACCTTCAAATGCAGGGCGCTCGATGAAGCTCCCACACAAAATGAATAATACAGCTGCTTATTTGAGAACTATTTGTGGCCAAGCAAAAGATAAGTAGGCAAGAGGTCATCGACAACAAACACAGTCCAACCCACAGCAGAGCTGAGATCTGAACTTCATCAACTCTGTCATCTGCATAATAATATTCAACAGTCTATCTATCTATCTATCTATCTATCTATCTATCTATCTATCTATCTATCTATCTATCTGTCTATCTATCTATCTATCTATCTATCTATCTATCCATTTATCTATCATCCGCCCCTTCACCCATCCATCTACCTACCTACAGTAGGGCAAATATCACACAAGAAGGAGCAAAACAAATGAGTAAATACATAATTAGATTCATGTCCCTGAGCCTCAGCTGAACTTATTTAAACTGTCATGGGAGTAAATTTGAACATCACTAATACTGCATCTCTCTCTCTCTCTCATTGTCTCTGCAGAGATGAGGCACACTCTCTCTCCTCTGAGCTCTGAGCCATTGCTGTGCCAGTCACTCTGAGAGTCTCTGAGAGCCAATCAGACAACGTGGAGAGCAATCGTGAGGATAAATGTGAGAAAGCGACAACCTCAACTCAGCTAACCTAGGCCAGCTCTAAGATGCTGTTTAGCATTGCTAAATGAGGAAACAACACACTCGGTCTTTTATGTGTCCCTGCGGCACGCTAAGATTAAAAGCCTGCATCATGAGGGATCGGGATAAACAGGCGAACTGGGAAAATATTACATGGAGGGTGTGTAAATCCTGCAGGATGGATGAACGGAAGGATAGATGCATGCATAAACAATGAAACTGAAACACAGATACCTTGTTCCGAAGCCCACTGAGCGGCCTATGAAGGCAGCATTGTAGTAATCACAAGTACAAAAGGTAGGGAGCCTAACTGTGCTACTTTAAGTTTTTTGCATCCCTTATGAGGAAGGCACTCCCATAATGCATTGTGTTTTGTCAAAAGAAATGTTGATTAAAAATTAACATTTAATGGTGAGAAGTATGCATAATAAAGTGTGATAAATATATTATTTTACCCAAACAAAATTCTATTTATTTTTACATATTTGTAGATGTTTGTTTTACTTCAAAGGCAGGGCAGGAGATTTTTTTGTTACGCTGGTTGAAATTCTCGTCACATCCTGATAGCAATCACTAAGTAAAGTCAAAATATTTGTATGTAAATAGTATATATTTTGTGTAAAATGTTCATCCAATCATTGCTTTCAGTCCGAATGCAATGATTGGATGTCCTACTACCCGGTTAAACTATGTGTGTATATGTACAACCCATGAAAGGACTCTATTTTACAAAGCAGCTGCTCATGTGGACAGTATGTTAGACTTTGGAACTAAACTAAAGAAACCAAAGTCACACAGTTTCCTGACCTTGCATGTCTTGTTTTTGTCCGTCTGGCAGGGCGTGCACGGGGCGCAGGGCTGGCAGAGAGGGCTGGGGGGGTGCGGGTGATAGTTCCCTCCAGGACTGTAGTGACAGCAGCCATAAGGAGCTGGAAAGTGTGTGTACCACAGATCTTGCCCTTCCTGACATTTTGGACATGGAGACAGGACACCTTTAGTCTGGACCTTCTCCACATTCACCTTTGGATTCCTCATCCACCTGCGCACCTGCAGACAGAACGCATGACAGTTTTACATCAGATGATTTAAAGACATTTTAAATACGTATGTGAGACATATGTGAGATCTCTCTAGTCTCAGTAGTCTCAGTAGTTTCTCCCAGACACCAATGAACCATTAAAGAGCACAGAACACACTTAAGTGGCTCCTATTTGTCATATACCACAAATTCAGCTATTAGTTAAATAAACGTTTGCTTCAGTACATGCAGAATAACTAAAGGCCGTATGCAAAGGCTGTCCTCACATCTGTCTTTACAAACAAATCAATGAAGTCTTACAGGCATCCTCATAGACAGCAGCAGTGACTGAATGAAAGAGTCTGGTCATGGGGTCAAGCATCCGCTTTGCAGTTTACAGTGTATTTAATGGCTTCAATCCCTTGAGTGAAAAGCAATTTTCCGAGCCCCAGGATATTCAGGAACTCCTGAAGCAGAGGCCGAAAGATTTCCACTTCTCACTTCATTTCAAACGAACACAAAAAGCTTTCAGCGTGTCTGCCAAACAAAAAATAATCTCGAGCTCTGTTTGATTAAACCGTTCGTCTTGTTTTAGAAACAAGGGGGAACAAGAGAGGCCAAAAATACAGACAATATTGACAACAATACCTCTCAATGTCCTACATACACAAGCGGTCACATTGTATAGTCACGATCGGCAACAATTCACTGCTCTCATCTTCTCCACCCTCTTCCTCTCTCTCTCTCTCTCCTCTTTGATCGGATTTTCAAAGTTATGTCACCCTGTGTTGTCACTGTGACAGTACACTAGCAGTCCGAGACTCTGCTTTAAGCTTCAAAGACTCTCCTCTACTTTCTTCTCTTCGTTTTCTTCTATCTGTTCTCTCCTTCCATCTCCATTCCTTCTCACATGCTTTAGTTCTGTGTGCAGCACTCATGTGAGAGTCTTACTGCATGAATTTGACTGACAGGCAGTGAATCAGTGAATGATTTTTGCACAGAAATCAGCGAATGATGCTTGTACAAGAATCAGCGAGACATCAGCAACTCAATACACTCTCACACACACACACTCACACCTGCACACACACCTATGCACACACACAGTGTTATACGGATGACTCACAAAACTTTAGTCACAAATTCATCTGTGTGTGTGTGTGTGTGTGTGTTTGTGTAAATTTATACTGCAGACAGAGCGTTAACAAGGCTACACTGCAGACTCCACACACACACACACAGAATGACAAAACTACAAAAGGCAAACATCAGCCACGGCCCTCCAGAAGATTCTTTCTGTCTCTCTCAGGACATAGTCACTCATAAATACATAATAATCAAACCAAACCTTCTCACTGAGTCACACCCTGACACTCCATCTGCTGAGAAAGCAAGTGTGTGTGTGTGTGTGTGTGCCTGGACTTAATCCCAAACCACACACGCTGATTTGTCGCCTACAACCAAAACAAATACATTACACTGAAATTTCGAGACGTTTAAATACAACACAAATCAAAACAGAGTGTACGTTTCTTTGTTATTTTATTTCTGGGCTTTTTAGTTTTTGTTTTGTAAGGACAGGCCACGATACGGAAAACAAGGTGCAGTAAGACTAGGAAAAACTCGGTCTCCATTTAAATTCAAGTAGCTCTCATAACGCCTGCAGATCCACTACGACGTTTCTAAAGGAACAACAGTTCTACAAAAACTTCAAAGGTGACGTGTGTCATTTCTGTTCCATCAGCGTCATGAAACAGAATTGCAATAATAATGACTGCTGTACATTCAGCTTCCCCTGACTGTTGCTGTGTCAGGCTGCTATGTTTGAGCACCAGACAAACAAAAAACAAACAAAATGCTTGATGCTCAAATAAACAAAATACATTGATGCGACAGCTATTTATCAGAATCAACTTAGAAATGGCTTTCTAGCGGTCTTGAAATCATGCCGGGACAGAAGAAAGTATTTCACCATCAAAAAGCTACAGGGAATGTTCTCAGAACGCTGCCTAATGTTCTCTTCTAAAGTTCTCCATTAACAAAAACGTTCTTGCAGTAACTTCGTAGAACGTTATTTTTACACTATATATCACATACAAAAATTGTTATTTTTAAATTGTTTGTGGAAAATTGTAAAATTGTTACTAGAAGTTTTCAAAACATTACAAAATAAATGCATGAACAAGGTTCTCATTACCAAGCAATACTGTCAATACAATGTCTATAAAACTGGAAGTTTTGAACATTTCTAGAACATTCAACTATAAATAAAATATTTTTTTACCTAATGGAAATGTTAATGGAAACGTTCTACAACCTACAATTGTGAGCTGGGTTAGACACATCACCTTTGACCCTGTTTATAAGTTTCTAATTTCTGCTACCAATACAAACGCGCATGTACACTCACCTTCCTCTTGACAAACTGGAACGCAGAACACTTCTTAAAGGAGAAAGCTTGTTTTTCGGCATTGTGGACCAGTCTCGTGGCCTCTGGCCGGCCCGCACACTCTGCAGACCCCAGCGTGATGTCTGTGAGGGACAAGAGAGGTGAAAACAGGATTGTTTCCTGAATAAAACACGTCACAAAATCAGCAGTTTGAAGAACACCTCCTTCCTGACATGCACTGTCATATATATGCACAGTCTGCACAGGCGTCTGTGGCTGTGCTCATACCTGTGTTGTTGTCCTCTCCAGTCCAGGTTGTTATTATCGTCACTCTGCTGACCGATGAGATCAGTGCTGCGCTGATGTAGCGGCTTCGTCCCGATGCTGCTGCTGTATCTCACGAGCGAGTGTGTGTGACACAGAGAGAGAGAGATAAATATAATGAGATGGATCAGGACACACACCTTGTCAATGTGTGAGAGAGAGAGAGACTACTGCAATCAGAGAGATGCACACCTCCCTCTCACTCGCCCGCTCTGTGTACAGCTATCGCGCTTCCTCCTTCTCCTGCGATAGCTCAGATGCTCTTACTCTCTCTCTCTCTCCTCCACCCCCCTCCACCTCCAATTTCTGCAGCAGTGGATGCTCGATCTCTCTCTCTCTCTCTCTCTCCAATCCCTCCCTCTCCAGAGCTTTGATTGTGTGAATGGGGGAACAGTCATAGACTGAATGAAGGCTGATGTATTGGATGGGTGTGTTTTTCTTGACCATGGCTGTTACTGGAACAGCTGCAGCTCTCTCTGCTTACACACACACACACACACACACAGAGCATCTCTCATGCTTCTGGTCTGCCTTTATCTCCCACCTGTGTTTTCTCTTGAATTGTCTTTGTCAAAAATCATTTATGAATCATGTATGAAAATCATACATGAAACTCATTCACGTGTGAGTCAACAGTTTGTCACGCAGCCGCAGATGTGAGACACCTGCACAGAGGATGGGTGACAACGAGAGGAGAATCCAAATTTGACTGTTAGACACGTAAAGATGGAGAGATCTATCGGTCCCTTGTTTTCAGAGCTGAGTCAGTTGTGAGTACAGCATTACTACAGCACTATTTGGATCTCACAGATACAGAATAAACTAGTCTAAAATACACAATATATATATATATATAATAAATAGATCAACTATAGCTATACATCCAAATGTGCTATAACAATCATAGACTGGAAAGTGTGCTAACATGCTGTATGTTTTCAGTCATAATAAATCGGTTTGTGCACACTAAACGTGAAACTGTCACACAACGCGGCCATCACAAGATATTTGATGTATGACATACAGCTACAAGAAGCGGGATTTTGAGCTCACTCGTTGCGAAGCAAAATGAAGATGGGAGGAGCTTCATCGTTCGGGCCTGTCAATCATCACAAATGCGCATGCGTCGTAAGCATGAACAGTGACGACTCTTACATCATCAGTCGGAATTGATGACTCCCAAACGTCGCTTGTTTTCTAATAACGTCATTTTCTTCAAATTTGTGGTCTTAGGTTCGAGACCGCCTTGCCTAGAAAGCAAGCCAAAATTGTTTACTCTTCTATCTCTACAAACTGCATCCGATGTGCAGGTGAACTCTGGTGAAAAAACACTCACCAGAGTGCCCAAAACACTCAAAAAATCGTCGCACCCAAAACAGTTGTTAGTGTTTTGGTTGTTTACTGTGTTTTACATCCCAAATAATGTCGCTAACTGAATAAATACACACACAAAAACATCACAAAGCCGTGACAGAATTAATTGAGCTTTTTAGTAAATTGACAGGTTTAAGTGCCGTTGGCGTTGTGTGTTGACTTGTGACGTGATGCTATTTGTAATATAAACAGCTGTCAATATGTTAGAGTGAAGTATCTCTATGGTCATTTACCTGATTAGTGTGGGTGACAAGCTGTAGCCTGTGATTCATAGCTCAAAACATACATCAAATATGTGCTCGATATCTAACACACACACAGTTCGGTTTTCATGTTTTATGAGAACATTCCATAGACATAATTTTTCAATACTGCACAGACTGTATAGTCAATCCCCCTACACTAATCCTCAGAGAAACCTTTCTGCATTTAGGTCATTCTGTATGTCTTATACGCTTGTTTCCTTATGGGGAGGGTCAAAATGTACTGGTATTACTGTACTTGTGGGGACATTTGGTCCATATAGTAAATACAAGTACACACGCGTGCACACACAAGCATTTTTCTGGATCTGATGCGAAGGATCTGATAAAATACATTGCAATTTTACAGATTATAGATTTATAACAGAAAATGCATTTCCCATCCTGACTATGAGAGGTGTCTACACTTTCGCTCCATGATAACAAACTGTAATTCTCTTTCTTTAAGACCCAACCTGAGAGAAGGCTTTCATCTCGAACAAAAGAGATATTCATTTTATGTGTATGACTGATCTCGCTATCTGCTCTGACCAATCATTCCCATTATGCTTCGCAAAGAGCACGAAGCCACTAAGGAATAAACTGCTATTGAGAAAATACGATTTTGTGCATTTCGTGGCTCGCTTTCTGCATTTTTCATTAAAGACTGTTGGTCAAAGTATTGCATCAGTTTGAACAGGGAAAAAAGTCAGATATAATCGCTTCGTGATTATATAAAGAGGTGATATAAAGAGGCGAGTGATTACATGACTGTGCTGGTTTTAAAATATTTAAGATACCCATAAACCATACCAATATGCATCATTTCCTGTTGCACTATTCTGAGTAACAGTTGCACCCCATTGCATTGGAATAATCCAAACTATATGTACAGGGTTGGTCACTGTAAGGATGGATTATTCATTGTGTCTCTATATATTAGAGTTACATTTGTGGATTAAGAATAATGCGCATAATTCCTAACTTGCCTTCCGGTTTATAATTACCTGACAAGAGTAAAGAACATCAGTTCAAACGGTGGAGCCTGTTAAATGTTTTGAAATCATTTTTAACTATTTTTAATCAAAGCACAGTGTAGCAGAGGGCATCTATTATTTATAGAATAGTTTATCCCTCAACAGACTGGGCAAAATGTCCAACGAATTGAGTCTGTCAGCCACACAGCAAACAGCTAAACCAACTGCAGCTTCAGAAATGTGTATTCTTCCTATAAATACGCAAGAAATTAAAACTTATATCATCTTAATCGCATATTTAACAACAATTTATTGTACTCAGACCATTTTTGGTCAATTATATAACAGGAGTTTTTATCTCTGTGGGTTTTTTTTCGCTTCATCATTTCTCAGAAGTTAGATTCTTGCTATCACAGTTGTTATTCAGAGAATACAAATCTAAAGATCAGAAATACACATAGCAGCGAGAGAGAGAGAGATTGAGAGAGAGAGATTGAGAGAGTAATGATCTGTAAATGCAGATTGCTGCAGAACAGAAAACTGTATCTAGAACCCGATTCTGAATTAATCAAGATTTTATTCATGAAAGGTTTACGGCTCACAAGTTCTCAGTTATGCATAATACAGTAAGAGTACAAATACAGTAAAACTAAAGTATTAATGTGAACAGATGATCTGAATTACTGCAGTTAAAATTAAATCAACCAATACTGATATTAGTCAATAGAAACTGTCGCCTTTCTCACGCAGTATTTATTCTCTCACCTCTTAACCTCATGCTTATGTAATGTCATCCTCACCCATATTTGTGCGTGTGTTTAAGTAGCGTTGGCTAATGTTATCCAAAAGTTCTTTCAATGTTATCAAACACTTTCCTGCAGTCATATATATCAAAAACGTTATAAAAACGTTAAGTTCTTTAAATACAGAATCAAAAATATTGGAATGATGTTCTTATAACCAAGCAATAAAGTTAATATGTCTTTAAAACTGGACGTTCAAACGTTCCTAGAATTTTCAAAACAATATTTTCAACGTTAGGGAAACATTCTTACAATCTATCATTTTTAGCTGGGATCCTCCCTTTTCTTTTCTCTTCTCACTTTCTTTTTCACTTTCTCACTTCTTNAACCCCCCCCCCGACACACACACACACATAAAAGAGAGACAGTGAGCCCTATAAAATAAACATGACTCTCTTCTCAACTTTCTATGCTACAGTGAATCTTTGGGGACACCATCTCTCTCTCTCTCTCGATCGCTCGCTCACTCTTCTCACTCTCAGGATAGCTTCTGCTCACATGCTGAAAATGTTTCCTACCCAGACAGACAGAATAAACTTACATGTGAGAGTGTTAAATCTCACTTTATGAGAACAGAGATGCAAGGTGTATAACAGACAGAAGTAGTCAATCAGAGAGGTAGATTGACACAAATATAATAACAAACAAAAAAACAACATGTTCTACATTAAGATTTGGCAATACAAGTGCAACGTTAATATCATAGCAGTGCAGCACTAGGTGTAGAGAGAGAGAGGGCGAGAGACAAAGATAGAGAGAGATAAAGAGAGAGAGAGATAAAGAGAGAGGCAGAGCAGGAAAGAGAGAGAGCGAGAGAGAGACAAAGATAGAGAGAGATAAAGAGAGAGAGAGAGATAAAGAGAGAGGCAGAGCAGGAAAGAGAGAGAGCGAGAGAGATGGCAAGAATGTCAGGTTGACAGGTGGGGTGGGAGGAGCCGAGATGAGTGATGCATTAGCTCATCTTGGTGCTGTGTGTGTGTGTGTGTGTGTGTGTGTGTGTGTTCGGCCACTGGCATAAAGACAAATTAAAATTGCGATCTTACTCAGCAACATGTACATTTTGGTTCGGGTGTAAACAAATGCAGAACCAAAGAAAACAGAAACAGCAGAATCTGGTTTAGAGCAGCTCGTGCGCTAACGCATCAAACTGATGCAGACGCATCTTCAGATGAAACGCTAAAAGGCGGCGCGTGTCAGCGTGTCAGACTCTGTAACATGATGAGTCACTGAGACTCCTCAGACTCCTGCGCTAGCACCAGATCAGTGCAGAGAGGAGCGTGGGAGTGAAAACAGCCGAGACGGGTCGTGATGCATCAACAGGGGCATCTGTGTGTGTCTGTGTGTGAGTGTTTTTAGAAGGCCTGTGTTTATATAAGATGCACTCGTATGGAAAAACCAACTCACAGATACACAGGACAAAATATACACACACACACACACACATACACATATATTCTTAGGATATATATCTATAGATCTTTACTTGTGACCTGCTATCAATTAAAAACCATTAAAAAACCCATTTAAAAAATGTTTTACTTAAATGACGGCATTGTTTAATCGTTTACATTCTCTGCACGTACAGGAAATGATTGAGAGACACATCGATTATTCCCTGACTGACACGACGACAGGCGGGCGAGTGTGTGTGTGTGTGTGTGTTTCACGCTTAAGACCGTGAAAGTGACCGTGTCAAATATGACATGAGGTTGAGCCATAAACACATGCTGCTTCACAGGTCCTCCCCCTCTCTCTCTCTCTCTCTCTCTCTCTCCTACACACACCACTCAGACTAAGTGTGTGTCTTCTTTTTTGGTGACTCTCAAAAGTCCTCAGCATTTCTGAAAAGGTCAAAGCATGAGTAGAGAGAGATAAGATAGAGGGAGAAAAGAAAGAAAGAAAGAACGAAAGAAAGAAAGAACGAACGAGTGATTTTAAGCACCACAGACACAGTGAGGAGAATTACATTATATTGGTAGTTTACATTAAAGTTCTTCTTACACACATGCTTAGTGTCTTTAAATAAATACATAAAACTGCACTGAAGACTTGTCATAGCTCTGACTGGACACGTAAACGAGGCATCCAATCATAATTCATTTATAGAAAGGTGTATGGTTTCTTTTGTGTGTATATTCAAAAACACTGAGCTATAAATGACAATTGCCAATAAAACGATTTCCGAGAGGGTCTCAGACAGAAATTTCATCACTGATTTGGGGAAAGGCCTCCACTGGCTTACAACTAATGACAGCCACAGAGAGCCTCACAACTCACACAAAGAGAATATTAAACAAAGACAGGCAAAAGAGAAGTCTACAGACACCACAGAGAGACACAGAGAGAGAGAGAGAGAGAGAGATGAGTCACTGAGATAAAAACAATAAATTTGGGAGCGAGTCGAAAGGACGGCTTGTGTTAAAGTGAATTGGATATGAGCAGAAAGATCCCAAAAGACTTGGCCTGGATTCTTACTGTGAAAAAAACTAAAAAAACTCATTCTGATTGGTCCAGAACGACCTCCAATTCGGCTCCTCCACAGGCCACTTTGTCCGAAAGGCTAAACCGCTTAATGATGAGAAAAGATGGAGAGGAATGTTAATGACACACAGAACGATGGAACCGATGATCCACTCGAAAACTCACACACAGGCACGAGGAGAACTGTGGTTCTCACAGTTCCTTGAAATCGGTCAGATTTGTAGATATTTCAGCCTGAGGTGAGATCTTAACCTCGTTTCACTTTGCTACTGCAGTTTTATGCCATCAGATTAAGAATGCAAAGACACACACACAGACACCCCGCGTTACTTCCTGGAGGCGTAGTGGTCATTTATTTTGGAATGCCATTGTACCACGTTACATAACTCAAGAAAGACTTCCTGGCTTTCCGACCGGCACCGATAACATTCCACTGCCCCTCAAAATGTCCTTCAACACACACACACACACACACACTTACCTGTGTTAGGAACATCACAGAACATGTTTCTGGGTGACTTACAGATCTATAGGAACAGTGAATGTGTTTAATGGTGTTTCATGATGGGAATGTATGTCTAAATGCATTCGTGTGCTAACGCGCGCATGAAATTTTCACATTTGATTCATACGCGCACAGCAGGGGAGTCTTAGATTTTGAAGCAGTGTGGCCAAAACAACCCACAGTCAGGACAGATTTGCTGATGTAAGCATGCCTGTCTCGTTTAATCAGATCCGATCACTCTATCTCTCAGTGGATTCATGATTAAGTTGTTTCAGCTATATAATCGAGAAACTGTTGACACAATGACACAATTACTGCCCCCCACCCGTCAGCACCCCCCCATTCTTTTAATCCCCACCCTAATGTTTTAGGAACATTTAAAATAACATCATTATAATATATTTTGATATATATGATATATAACATAAAAACATTCTACTAACGTTGCCGCAAGAACTTTGTGATAACTTTGAGATAACTTTAACGTCAGCCAACGTAACATTCAACAAGAACATTCCTGGGCTTTTGTTGAAGGTAAATATATAGTGTTTAAATGACCCTTGCATATTTATCAAATGTGTTTTCAAAGTTATGTTTTAATAAAGTTATGTAAGTTATGTTTTATCAATGTTTTTCTAGGGTTTTTAGTATTTTAGCTGAGAGCTTCATAGACAGATATATGATATTCTGGCTAAAAACACATGTGTGAGGGTTCAGAGACGACTTCATTTTCTGTTTTGTTCAAACAAAATCTGGAATTTGGATTACCAGCCCCAGATTAATGGGACTGTTGTAATGGGCTGTTGGCCAGGTTCCTTAGAGGTTAGGGGGGAAGGGAAGTGTACTGTGCATTCATGACTGTCAGTTTGTGAGTTGTTTGTTTATAATGAATAACTGAAGTGAGTTAAAAGCTTGAATGGCTATTCATGTGCTAATACTCTCTCTCTCTGTCTCTCTCTCACCCTCTCACCTCCAAACACACACACAGTCATGATTTGTATGAATGAAAGCTAATTAGTTAATCTGATTCTAATATATCTATTATAGCTGAAAATGAAACATTTCCAAATCAGAACAGCTCTGTTATGTGTGTGTGTGTGTGTGTATATTCAGACTGTGTGTGTGTGTGTGCACACTGAGATCATTTGTATGCGCGCTGTGTGTCCTCGCCATTGCGTAAGAACCCCTGAGCTTATTCTGCATGCTGATTGGCTGGAGCTTGACGTCACAGTAGCCAATTGTAAGCGGCTCATCTGACCACAGAAAGATACAAGCCACACTTCGAAACAATGGTATCCAGGCAACCATATCCCAGCAACAGCATCCGGATCTCATGGGACGGAAGGAAACAGTCGACTTTTCCGGAGTGGAGAAGTTTCAACATACACTTTTCAGTGAAGCTGTATTGTGATCCTGTGAGCTTAATTTTGATGCACAGGTATCAATCATGCAACACATTATGCGGGTACATCTACAATGAACAATCCCAGCGAATAATTTTAGGTTGCAAGAATGTTTCCCTAACGTTTCCATTAAGTAACAAACATGAAATTTTTTTTATGTTATAGGAACATGTTTAGACATTGTATTAACGCTATTGCTGGGTTATAGGAAAACTGTTTAATGAATTTTGTCCTTATTTACTCATCATCATGTCACAATTTTTCTCATGGAACACAAGAGGAGAAATTCATCTACTATCTTTATGCATAAAACAACAATAATTTCTGTCCGTCCCTGAAGCTGTAAAGGATCATTTTCATGAGGGTGAGTAGATAATGACAGAAGTTTTATTTACGAGTGAACTGTTCATTACGTATGCGTGTGCCCTGTTTCATTACCTCATTTCCCCTCTGCCTTCTAAAACAGATGAACAAGAGATGAAAAGGGTTTAAGAAATGTAAAATTGTAAATCACATTCAGTAGCAGAGATTGAAGGCTGAAGGCTGCTCTTAATAACAGACATTCGATGTTGTGATTCAGTGCCAGAGAACATCCTTGTTTAACCTGTGATGGGGGCTGAGGAGACTGCAGGTTAACACACACACACACAACCCCCAGGGCCGGGAGACAGGCTGTCCTCTCTCTCTCTCTCTCTCTCTCTCTCTCTCTCTGGTTTATGTAAGACTAAAATCACTTCTTTATCTGATGCTGGTAAGCTGTGTCATGCGTCTGATCTGGTGATGGTTTTTCAATTACATCTGTAAGATTCTGCAGTTTATCTTCCTGTAAGAAATCTTTGTCCTTTCATTCCATTCAGCTTTTATTTCCTCCTGTACTTACCCTTCAAATCAAACAATTACATTCCTGAATCTTGCTTGCCTGTGTGTGTGTGTGTGTGTGTGTGTGTCCTGGTATTCACTACATTATAGGAACCGAATGTCTCCGCAAGTAAAGTAATACCAGAAAATGTTGACCTTGTGCGGATATTGTTTAGGTCCAATGAAGAAACGGCTTATAAACCATACAGAATAATCTGTTTTAAAAATCGAAATGTGATGGTTCTGTGATGGTTAGGTTTAGTGTAGGGGGACAGAATGTATAGTTTTTACTGTATAAGTTTTTACCATTACGTCTATAAAATGTCCCCATTAAACATGACAACCCAACTGTGTGTGTGTGTAAATGCACTCTAGTAATGTCTTGTTGTGTTGATCATGACTACAAATATGAGGGTTTTGTCTCTGGTGTTAGTTAAGGCCAAACTCCTACATTGCTCTGTATTTGATTACTATGTCTGGATTAGTTTGTATGGATGGGCCATTGATTTAAGTGCACCAGACTGAGGGCCCTACAGATGCTGTTCTCTTTCCCCAACAAATATCACACAACGTCCGAGGTCACTGTCCCTCCTGTCCAAATATTTGTGTTCACATGCATGTTGCTAATTGTTACATCACAGAGTGGACGTCACAGTGGAGGCTTCATCTCATTTATAATGAAATATATATACTCCCAGCTAACAACTTTAGGTTGTAAGAATGTTTTCCTAATGTTTTCATTAGGTAATAAAAATATTACAAATGTTATTTTGAAAGTTCTAGCAACATTTTGTTTCGTTTTTAATACATAATATATATAACGCTAAAAAGGTTCTACCGACGATACTGCAAGAACTTTTTTCAAAGACAGAACTTTTAGAGAACATAGGCCAAAATTCTGAGAACATCAACTGTTAGCCGAGTTAGACAAAACACAACAAACAGCATTTTTGCTTTGCCTTTCATAGTGACATCATCAGTTCATTATCGCCATGACATCAGACTTCATCATCACTTCTTCATTCTCCACATTCCTTTCCGTCCCGTCATCCCAAGCTGATCTCGTGACAACACATGAGTGTGCAAAAGGTGATGATGTTTAACATGCTTCTGGTCTTCTAGTCAACCTTACTAAACACAAAAATCTCCCGCACCTTTGTAAGCTACTAGTAAAACTAGTAAAATTGTCATAATGTTAAAGAATCCCAGATATCTAAATATATACTATTAGACAATTTGGCATAACTTTGAAAAGTGTGAACATAAACACAGGCTAGTAAACTAAATAAGTATCAACATCTGTACTGGTAAATCCAAGATAAAGCAAATCCATCTCTGATATTTGCTTGATTTATGTCTCTGTCTTCATGAACTGTCTCATATCAACTAATCCCAAAAATAATCTTAAAAAAATCTAAAAAAAACTTCCTTATCAGAAGAGCATTAGAGAAGAACAGTGAGATCATTGTTCTCAAGATCTCCTGATTTCCTCAATCATGATGGCCATAATGATGACAGAACCCTCACACACACACACACACACACACACACACACACAAACAGTCTGTGTGTCTCCACGTTGGGCCTCTGTTATGCCATTCCAGGTCTTCACTAGCTTTAAAATAGCTCCTCTCTGTGGACAGGAAGTGGGGTGTGTATGTACAGGAAGTAGCTGAGAGGGGCTGGAGACGGCTGTCTGCACACTGCAGCTCAGGGTCAAGAGTCACACACAACGCAGCAGGAAAGAGAAGGAGGATATACAGAGGCTCCATCCACAAGTCTTAGATCATCAGTACGAATGCTTACGTTTGACATTTTTCTCATTTAAAACCTTTTATTATAATTAACAACCGCTCAATCCGCCATTTTAGACATTTTAGCGAATTGATGTAAAATGTAAAAATATACATTGAATTTCAGAATTTTTTTAGCATTTGATATGTCAAACTTTTGCTTGAATGGCAGCGCCATTTTGAACAAAGAAGATAACATTATGAGTCACATCCAAATTCATAGAAATATCCTACAAATCCCAAATTCAGTTTCCAGGTTTTAATTACATTTCCCAGATTTCCAGTCTGATCTCAGAAGTTTGGACCCCACTGTTTGCACACATGCATATACTGTATGAACGTACTGTACCTACTGTATATACTGTAAATGTCATGTAAGTGTCCGTGACAGTTGAATCACAGATGTTTGTAACAGAATGCATCTAACAGTAAATATAAATCACGAGCATATAGTCTCAAAATAGTTACTGTATCATTTTCACTTTCACTCACTCAATAGTGTTTATTTTTAGCACCTCTTCATTGCTGGACAAAGATAAAGTTTGGCGCTGTGTCTGTGTCATTTTTGTGTAGGGACTATACTGGGAATTGTGCCGGAAACATCCACCTGACAGCTGAATGTCTATTGTCAGATTTATGAGAACTCTGATGACTCTACAAGTGCTGCATCAGACTTCTGTGTGTGATGGGTCAAACAGCACAGGGCATTTACTGGTTACCTTCTCTGTAATCACATTACAAATGTGTTCCTACCGGCATGATTAGCTTGTTAAAGGAACACACTCTAAAAAAAGGTGCTTCACAATGCCGTAGAAGAACCATTTTTGGCGCCATGGTTCCATAAAGAACCGTAAACATCTGTAGAGCCTTTCTGTTTTACAAACGCTTTTGTGTGGTGGTTCTTTAGACTGTAAAAAGGTAAGAAAGAATGATTCTTTAGGGAACCCCAAATGGTTCTTCAGTCGCATTGCTGTGAACAACCATAATATATCGAATAACTTCTGCCAATATTTTTCCCACTCTCATGTTGTTTTAAACACGTATGTTTTCTATGGAACACAACCAGATACATTTGAATAAATATTAATGAAGCTTCTCCACACAACGAAAGCCGTCAAGCTCCAAAAATCCATAAAACTATTATACAAATAATCCACACAATTTACGCATCGTAAACCTTTGCATGCAACACAATACATTGCATGTAATGCAAGTCTTTTGAACCTATTTGGACAGCTTTGTGTAAGAAAGAGATGAAACCGGTCAATGATAATCTCTCCTGTAGCTCTCAAATCTCATTTGTGGTTTGGCATTTTCAACAGAGGAGGATCTGAGAGCTAAAAGAAAGATTATCAGGAAATATTGATCTCAATTTCAAGATGTTCTTTATGAAAATCTGTTGCGTGGCATTGGAAGTCTGACAATATAGCATGTGCTTGTCAGGTGTTTTTGTCTTGTTTCTGGGGTTCTTTGGGGAACCAAAAAATGGTTCTTCTATGGCCTTGCCTAAGAACCTTTATTTTTAAGAATGTAGTATAAAGCATATGTAATGCATACATGAAGCTGAATATAGAAAAATATATCATGTAAAGCCATCACAAGTATGTAAAGAATAGATCTGATGGACGTGGCTGGGCAGCACTGCAATGCACTGAGTCGCTTGTGCCAGTCTGACGTCTCAACTGACGTCTGTCTGTGGGCGATCAAATGAGATGCCCAGTTACACAACACATGGGTCAGCTGCCTGTAAGGTCAAACAAAGTGTATGTTTGTTAACTGTGTCTTTATTCACAAGACCACCTCTGTTTATAGAGGAAACCACTGACAAAAGCGAAACCCTGTTTTATTATTTGACATACACACACACATTCTGGCCGTGACCAGTGTAGTTCTGTCAGTGAGTTCGGCCTGTACCCTCGACAGCTTCCACACAAACTTCCACGTTCTTTCTTTCCAACTTTCTTTCAAACGTTTGTTTAAACTTTCATTCAAAGCTTTCAAACTTCCTTTTGATTTTCTTTCCAACCCTTTTCTTTCCTGCTCCAAAACTGATGCAAATGAATCCTTGTGTTCAAGGTTTTGTTCTTAACCCAAGAAGACTGAAGGAAAAATCTGAACAGCAAAAAAAAAAACAAGCGTTAATCACATTCGCTTTGATGTTTCGGTAAAGATGAACGTTTTTCCCTTTGTAGTCCGTGACATCTGATGACACTATTAAAATCTTCCCTGCGGGGTTTCTGGCGCAGATTCATTTATTGGTCTGCTATTAGAAGGACGATGAAGAATCTGAGGAAATGTGGCTTTCTCTGGGTGCTTTGTTCGGTACAGGAAATCAGCTGTTACAGGCTTATTGAATACAGATGTACAAAGACACATAGACTCGCGCGCACTCCCTCAATGGCCGACACAGGCGCCTGTCTGAGACGGAAAGAGTATAATGGACCCGAAGAGACAGTAACACAAAGCATCCACACAGACGCACAGGGGAAGTGCAGCTGTGGTCTTCCACAGGAGAGTCAAGACGACACACCTAAACACACCCCTAACGATGGAGTCGAGATGTCTGTCTCTCTCAGAACACTCTAAAACCCAGCGTCCATCAGACAGACCTGTACATTTCAATTCAGTCTCAAACACAGCACCTGTCACCCCTAATGCATATTAACCTGAACTAATAGATTGGTGATTTTTTTCACCACTTTCTTGACTGAGATGAAAAGCCCAAAAATAAGATGTTAATATTTGATAAAAGACTTTAATATCTGAACTCAGCAATGAGATCGCATGGAAAGGAAGGTCAAACACCAGAGTTTCAGAAGAGATCTCAACCATGTGACAAAATGTGGCAAACAGTCTGAAACATTTCTCAACAAATGTGTCCAAAAACATTCAGAGCTCTGTACTGTATGTCAATGATTGTCTCATTTTGTAATCTTTACACAAGTCATTTTATGGGATATACTAAGATTAAAACTAATACTTAAATGAATCATAAATGGGTAACACTTTAGTATGAGGACAAGTTCACACGATTAGCTCCCCTATGAGTACTTATGACATGAGATTATAACATTATAACATGAGATTATAACAATATGACATGAGATTATAACATTATGACATTAGATTATAACATTATAACATGAGATTATAACATTATGACATGAGATTATAACATTATGACATTAGATTATAACATTAGATTATAACATTATGACATGAGATTATAACATTATAACATGAGATTATAACAATATGACATGAGATTATAACATTATAACATTAGATTATAACATTATAACATTAGATTATAACATTATGACATGAGATTATAACATTATGACATTAGATTATAACATTATGACATGAGATTATAACATTATGACATTAGATTA